>JAAGEH010000027.1:1789960-1882874 GCA_011751065.1 Lasiurus cinereus
TCAGGGCTCAGGTTCCCATGCACACCTGTGGCTCAGGGCTCAGGTTCACATGCACACCTGTGGCTCAGGGCTCAGGTCCCATGCACACCTGTGGCTCAGGGCTCAGGTTCACATGCACACCTGTGGTTCAGGGCTCAGGCTCACATGTGCACCTGTTGCTCAGGTTCCCATGCACACCTGTGGGCCAGGGCTCAGGCCTCCTGTGCACATGTGCAGGCTCTCAGAGTTGAAGTGCTTTCCTGTGACAGGCGCTTCGGAGGGTGCATCATGGAAAGTGGCGTCTGTGTTCCCTATTCAGCAAATATTTATTGAGCTCCTTTACTGCCTTTCCCTTCGGTAAATAATTGCTTCATATGTACTTTGCAGCTGGATCCACAGGAGCTAGGCATTTCCCACCGGGACCGACACATTCCTGAACCTCACCCTGCTCTGCTGCCCCCTTTGTGGGCTGGAGGTCAGAGGGGGGGTAGGGGGCGGTCCCCTACAGAGGAGGGACGTGATCCTGTGCTGAATGTGGAGCTAGGTGTCTCTCAGAGGCCCCAGGTGACCGAGCTGCGTCCTATGGGAAAGGAAGGCGCTGGGGAAGCTGGGCCCAGGGAGCAGAGGCGGCTGCGGGAGGTGGGGGACAGGCCAGGAGAGCCGGCAGCCACCTGCGCACTGGAAACGTTCGCGTGCTGCTGTTACAGGCTCAGGTCCGTCGTTTCGGGGAGTGTAGCAGCCTGCCTGCTCCCTCCTCAGCTGCAGAGGCTGAGCTTGAGGCAGACACGGCCCACTGCTACCCCTCTCAGCCCATTCCCTGGGTCCTCACAGATCGGGGGACGGGGAGGGTGCAGACTGGTGTCTCAGTGGCTGGGGGGTAGGGGTGCGTGGGGTCTTTCAGGGGCCTGGCTTGCCTTGGTTCTCCATGGCAGAGCATGTGCCTGGGCACGTTAGCCCAGCACCTCTTGGGGACCTGCTTGTGGAAGGAATCTCCACTTCCAACACCTTCCCTCCCGCCTCCCCACCAGACCCAGCGCAGCATGCAGACAGGGAGGAAGGCCGGACCAGCAAACGGAGTGCAGGACCTGGGCCGTGCAGGATCTTGGGGGTTTGGAGGGCCACCCGGATGCTTCCTCCAGCCACTCTGGGCAGCACAGGGAAGGGGTCCAGGCAGTGTGCCCTCCGCTGACCCCAGAGGGGAGTGAATGACAACATGTTCCGCCCTGCGCCCTCCGAGGGCCACCGGCACTCACCGGCTCGCCTCACATGCGGCTGCGTCTTCTGGCCAGTGCTGTCCTCCCAGGAGTTTTCTAGAATCCAGCCCCCGTGACAGGGTGCCAGGCCTCCGCGCCCTCCTGCCTGCTGTCCTCCTGTGAGACAGACAGCGGGGCCGTGTCCTGGGTGAGCCTGTGGCCCGGGGCCTCGGACGGACGGACGGGCATCAAATCAAACCCCTACCCGCCACCTGCTGACAGTGTGACCTCAGCCACGTTCCTCAGCCTCATCCCCCCGCCCCACGGGGCATCGTGAGAAAGCCTCCCTCGCGGGCTTATCGTCGGAGATGGATTATTCATCCACCCAACGGGCTGGGTAAACACGCAGTCCACGCTGGGAATTACCACGATCGCCCGGTTTGCTGACGCCAGAGTCCCAGCCCCACGGTTCTCACCAGGGCTGGCACTGTCCCCACAGGTGACCCCTGAGACCGCGGCACAGAGCTGCTGATACGGGGGTGTCCGCAGGACAAGCCACTCCCTCGGGATTTATTATCTCCGACAGCGAGGGCTCGTGGGAAGGTGCCCGGGATCTCCTCCCAGTTCCCAGTTCACCTGTGCTCGTGAGGGCGAGGCGGGGTCGTCCCGATGGAGGAAAACGGGACGGAGGCCCTCAAGGGTCCCACTGCTGTGGGGGCCTGGGGGTGGGAGTGGGGGGGGTCGGCCTTTCTTTTCTGGAACCCCGCTGGACAGCACACAGGAAGGGCAGTGGCGAGTCCGCATCCTCGCACCCAGGAACGCCACTTCCAGGAAATGAAATAGGCAAAATGGGTTAAATCCGTCCCTCGCTGCTCTGTTCGTATTTTAAAGTAAAACCCGAACAAATGCCAGCTGCCAGGGGGGTAGCTCAAGGAGGAGCGTGCCCAGGGCAATATTGTGGCCTCCGACCATCTCTTCGGAGACCATCATTCGAACGATGGGGTTAAAGTTCAATGGGAGGCGGGGAGGGGGCGGAAATCAGACCTAAAACAGCTGGCTGGAGGCCTCCCTTCGCTCCTCTGCGAAAGGAGGTGACCACAGGTGACGGGGCACCCCCTGAGCCAGGAAAGAGGTCGTGGCTGACAGAAGCGCCAGGCCCTGCATGTTTTAGTCTAAGTTAGACATTCTACGGCACGCCAGGTGAAAATCGCTGTTTTATCGTCTGACTCCTCAGGACTTTGGATGCAACGCGCATTTTCCAGACTTCTTTGCCTAGAAACCCCTTTTCCGCGGAGCACGTCGGAGGGCTTTGGGAAGGCCTGATCCAGGCCCACGCCCCGGCCCTGGGCAAACAGGAGCCCAGCAGCAGTCAGCCCCCTGCCAACCCGGGCGGGCTGGGCCACGCTGGGCGAGGTGAGGCGGTCGCAGGACAGCGGAGAGGCGTGGGCCGACGTGAATGGTCAAGAACTCCCTATGCGTAAAGGCCACAAAGAGATCGGACCAAAAACGGAAGATAAACCCGGCTCTTCCCGTCCACGTGAACCTTCCGACCCTCATACACGCTCATTAAAAGATCCGTATGAAAAAGTCCTGCCGAAACCGGTGTGGCTCAGTGGCTAGAGCGTCGGTCTGCCGACTGAAGGGTCCCAGGTTCGATTCCGGTCAAGTGCATGTACCTTGATTGCGGGCACATCCCCAGTAGGGGGCGTGCAGGAGGCGGCTGATCGATGTCTCTCTCTCATCGATGTTTCTAACTCTCTCTCCTTCTCCCTTCCTCTCTGTAACAAATCAATAATATATATATATATATGAAAAAGTCCCAACTTCCATAGAAGAGAGGGCTCCAGGATAGTGGGCCCACAGCCCCCACCCTGCCGGCCTGAGCCCCAGGTGCGAGCACCTCTCTGGGGTAACCAGACAGGTGGGTTCCCCTCCCCCTCATTCACTGTGTCACCAAGGTGATCCTGAGTGTCTGTTGGAGCAGAAAGCAGGTGCCTGGCTCACGTGGGCGTCGGTCGCTCTGCAGCCTGGAGCCTGAGGTGCAGGCCAGCAACACGGGCCCTGGTCCCTCCGAGCCATCCCGGGGCCACCATGTTCCCTGGCCTGGTGCGGTCCCACCACCCCCCTGCCCCCGTGCTGGCTGTCCCAGACCCCTCGGAAGTGTCCAGCTTGCCCTGCAGGAGACACTGGGCTGGAAGGCCCGCCCCCCGGCTCCTGCGGCAGCTTCCGGAGACAGGGAACACGGTCTTCCGTGAGATGGTCCTGTAGCCACTGCCCATTCCTAAACATCTGCCCACTTGCCAGGCCCCAGGTCTGGCGTTCATTTTTTCCATGTATGCACTGTTCCGGGCACTGGGCTGGGCCTTGCAGAGACCAAAGCAATCCTCAGTGTGGCTGGGGCGCAGACAGGCAAAAAGGAGGTCACCGCAGAGCATAACACAGCCCGAGAGGAGTATGTGCGGGTGGCTGGGAGCATACCTGGGGCTGAAGCAAGGAGGCTTCTGGGACAGGGATGGGGGGTGCCATCTTGGGTTGAGGTGGTGGGGCTGCATTGAGGCGGGTGAGGCGGTCTCCTTGCTCCCACGGAGAAGGGAGAAGGTCCTGATGGATTAGCGAGGTCTGTTCCTGTTACAGAGGGAGGATGGGGACAGGGACTGTGCCAAGTACTTGCTGACCCTGCGTGAGGCCTCGGTAGGAGCCAGTACATCAGCTTCCCCCTAAGGAAATGACAGGCGGAACTCAGATTGTTTTGATTATAGCAAGCGCTTATTGATTATTTCTTATATGTCAGGCATAACCCTGGGTGATTTCACAACAGCCCTCTGAGGTAAGAACTATTTTAATCCCTCTTTGCCAGATGAGGAAACCGATACCCAGAGAGGTGGAATAACTCGCCTGTGACCGTGGACGTCAAGTGGCAGTGCTGGAAGAAACCTCAGTGATCCGTGGTCTGGAACTCCTCTTGTACCGACGAGGAAAAGGACGCCCAAGGTCATTCAGAGCTGGATGGTGGCTGGCGATCCAGCTGGCGGGGGCCCCCCCCGAGAAGAATTGGGCACGGGTCAGAGTGGGCAGGAGCAAGTCCGAGACCACCAACTGTCCCCAGTCCCATACTCCCTTTTCATTTGAATAATCAACCTTGCTCAGTTTAAGCTGGGCCTGTGGCTGCCCCGCTTGTAACTACATTTCCCAGAGGCCTTTGTGATAGGCGTGGCCACATGACAGAGTTTAGGCAGACAGATAGGATCAAAAATCAAAGGCTCCTGGGTCAACTTCCTAAAGCAGTGGTTCTCAACCTTCCTAAGGCCGCGACCCTTGCATCCAGTTCTTCATGGGGTGGTGACCCCCAACCATGAAATTTTGCTACTGTGATGCATCATGATGTAAATATCTGCATTTTCCGATGGTCTTAGGCGACCCCTGTGAAAGGGTCGTTTGACCCCCAAAGGGGTTGCGACCCACGGGTTGAGAACCGCTGTCCTAAAGATCAGCTGCATGCCCTTTCTTCCCTGCCTGATGTCTGAGAATTGGTGACAGAGGGGACGGTCGCCTTGGACACACCCTTAGATGGAGTCCTCCTATGGAGACTGGTGGCGGGGGGGGGGGGGCGGACCCCCTACTACTGGCCCCTGGGTGGCCCTAGACCTTAGGGCACAGAACTGCCTGCTCAGGACGAGAGAGAGTCCTGGAGGGTCCCCTGGAGGTGATGACATCTGCACTGTGTGCCCAGCTAAGAGGGGTTTGCGCCACCCCTGCCCTGAGCTAGCTCCATGCCCACGCCCAGCACGCCCTCGGGTGCCTGCAAGGCGGAGCAGAGCAGTGCTGAGCACCACCGTCTGCCCTGCAGCTCCGCCTGGGGTGGGTCCTGCCCGAGAGGGGCTGCCCTCCTCCCTAAGAAGTCCGGAGCCTCAGCCCCCAGAGGCCGGTGCAGACCAGTGCCTCTGGGTCCCGGGCCAGGATGCTCGTGTGTTCCAGAAACTCCACCAGCATGCAGAGCTCGAGCTCCCGCCTTCCCCTTCACAGCACCCGGCCAGGGCTGGCCCACCCAGAAGCTCAACCCCTCGAGATGGGTGGATGGAGGAGGACAGGGCTGAGCCTGAGCGAGCAGAGGAGGAGCCTGCCTCCTGCCGGTGGCCGCCCGGGGCTCCTCAGCCTCCTCCCCGGTCCACACGCAGCCAAAGGTGCGCCTGGGTTTCGGCATCACGTGCCTTGCACGGTCCTAATCCAGTCCCACCGACACTGAGGGTCTGCTGAGCGCCAGGCACCTTTCTGGGCTCGTTGAGGCCACAGGGACGGGCCCAGCACAGCCGCGGCTCTTGCTGGGGCTCTTGGTCTGGAAGGGCTGAGAGGCAAGGCCAGGAACGAGGCCCCCCAGGCGCAGCCGCCCCAGGGCCACCAGCGGGGCCCAGCGAGCAGCATTCCAGGGCGGTCAGGGGAGGGAGCCGTTCCCGGTGCGGGGCCGGCTGGAGCGGAGGATGCAGGCGGGCATGTGAGTGCCGCTTCGGGCCCTGTGGGCAGAGCGGGGGGCAGGGGGCCTCTGCCTGCTCCCTGCGGCTGGGCTGCCGCTGCCTCACCCGAAGGTGAGGGCCTCGCCGTCCGCCCGCTGTTTACCCGAGAGAGGCACCTTCTCCTGGGGCAGCGGTTCTCAACCTTCCTAAGGCTGCGACCCTTGCATACAGTTCCTCATGTGGTGGTGACCCCCAACCATGAAATGTTGCTCCTGTGACACATCGTGATGTCAATATCTGCATTTTCCGATGGTCTTAGGCGACCCCTGTGAAAGGGTCATTTGACCCCCAAAGGGGTCGCGACCCACAGGTTGAGAACCTCTGTCCTGGGGCCTCGGGTTCCTCATCCATGAATGAGGGGCCCCGGGCCATGCTACACAGCAGCCAGCCACTCCAGGAGGAAGCTGGGTGAGGTGTTGTCCTTGGGGTTCAGCCCAGGTCCTGCTCTGTCCCGGGGGGTTCTGACACCTGTCGGGCTGGCTGGCTGGTTCCCCAGGTCCCCCCTCCCCCCTGCAGAGGGGGTCCTCCTCCCCCCGCAAGGTGAAGTGGCCACGCCAGCCAGGCCCTGTGGCCCTTTCCCAGCGGCTCTTCCTCCTCGTCCAGGGGCGGTGGCAGAGCAGGGGAGGGGGGGACCCCTGGCAGCCTGGGGAGGAAGGGCCTGTGCCCCGGGCACTGGGAGGGGCGGGGCTTGATTTGTTGACTGTAAAAATGTCAGCTCCTTTGGGCAGCTTCTTGAGTCAATATTTGCTGTTCTGCGGCTGAGCTCAAATGCCCGCCGATTCCCGGGGCCTGGCATCTTCCGCCCTCCCCCTGCGTGAGGTCTCACGTCCGTCCGTCCGTCCATCCTTCCATCCGCAGCTCCCTGGCCGGGCCCCTCACTGCCCAGGTGGGGAGCCGGCTCCTCGCTCCCGCCCTCCAGGGGGGCTACCCTGACCGCTCAGGGGGAAGGAGGATTCTGGGAGGAAGGACGTTTCTGAGTGTCATTCTGAGGATGGTTGACATCTACTTGGCAGGGTGTCTGAGTTCAGACACAAGGAGAGGGATGTGCACGGCTTCCATCGGCTGTGGAGCGTGTGGCGACCACAGCGACAGCCGTGACGGGGACAATGAGGCGGCCCTGTGCCAGAGCCTCGCAGGCGCTGCTCTGGGCCCGCGCTAGCCCCCCACCCGGCTCGGCTGTGGCAGTGATCTGGGAGCAGACAGATTCGGGGACCCTTCTCCCGGGGAATCTCTGCACCAGCTGCTAGCTCTCAGCATCCAGCACCTCCACCTGGCCTGTTCCGGAAGGGGGCCGGTGGGACGTTAGTGGGAAACACGGGGCTCTGGATGGATGGATGGACGGACGGACGGACGGATGGATGGGTCTTTGATCCCCCAGTTATGCTCTGTGCCTTTTGGCCAGTTCCTGGACCTCTCTGAACGCCAGGATCTCGCCTCCAGGACAGAACAAGGCTTCCAAACCTGCAGAGTTGTTTGTTGTGGGGTTCAAGGCCACGCTTTAAAGAACCACGCGGGGCCAAAAACGGTGTGGCTCAGTGGATAGAGCGTCAGCCTACGGACCGAAAGGTCCCAGGTTCGATTCTGGTCAAGGGCATGTACCTGGGTTGCAGGCACATCCCCAGTGGGGGGCGTGCAGGAGGCGGCTGATCGATGTCTCTCTCTCATCGATGTTTCTGACTCTCTATCCCTCTCCCTTCCTCTGTAAAAAATTAATGAAATAAAAAATTTTAAAAAAGGACTCTTTGCTTAAGGAAGAAGAAGAAGAAGAAGAAGAAGAAGAAGAAGAAGAAGAAGAAGAAGGAGAAGAAGGAGAAGGAGAAGAAGAAGTTCCCACCGGAGAGAGTGCGTCTGAGCAGCTCTGTCCGCGGCCCTGGCTTCTGATGCCCTGCGGCCTCCAGAGCTGCCAGCAGCTGACTACCGCCGGGGGACAGGGCAGCGTCCACTCCGGGCAGGGGCAGCGGGAAGCCCCGTGTCTGGTGCTCGGGGGCCTTGGCGTGAGGGTGCAGGCGGGGTCTGACTCACGCAGCACCAGCTGGGGGCTCCTCGCCATCGCTGCGGGTGACTCAGGCCCACCGCCGCCTGCAGGAAGATCTGACAAGATGGCCACTCCTCTGGGGAGCATCCCAGGCCAACCTCCCGTGCTAGAGGAAACAGAAAAGGGTGCCATTACCTCAGAAAACTGCACGTTTCCTCAGAGGTTCAGCATACATTTGCCCTAATTCAGTCTCCGAGTGAACAGCAGCTAAACCACATTCCTGCCCTTTAGCATAACTGGCGCTGGAAAGGCCTCTTTAAATGTACCTTTTCAAGATGGGCAACAGTGCAAAGCGGTGTGTCACCACAAAGAGCGGCAGCCGGCGGCGTGGCCAGGTGTGTTCGTGTGCACCTGCAAGGTGAAGCCGCGTCCTAGCATCCACCGTGGAAGAGGAGGAGGGAAGAGAATCCACTGTCTGCCTCCCCCTGTCTCTGGCCTCTCATTGGGTAACGCGCTCTCACGGTGAATGCATTCCCAGGCACGTCCAGATGGCATTATCGGGTCTCTTCTTGGGCTGCCCCCGTGAGATACCAGGTCCCACACCCTGTGGCAAAGGGTCTCCTCCAACACTGGACGTGATGGGAGGATACCAACTCTGGGGACTGCTGGTTGACCCTCTGTAACAACGGCTAGAAGAGGCTCATAGTGTGTGTGTCTGGTACAACGTTCCATAGCTAGCACTAACCTTAACCCTAACCCTAACTCTAACACTAACCCTAACCCTAACACTAACCCTAACTCTAACCCTAATCCTAACCTTAACTCTAACCCTAACCCTAACCCTAACCCTAACCTTAACCCTAACCCTAACTCTAACACTAACCCTAACCTTAACCTCAGCTCTCCCCTATCCATCGAAACCCTCCCCCACTTCCTCTATCCTTCAGACACATCAGGTATTCCATCAAGTTCAACTTTCTGGAGCTCTCTCTCTGGATCCCCTTGACCTGCTGGGCTGGTTGCCAGCTACACCTGTTGCACAGCCTCCTTTCACCATCAATTAGTGATTGACTTCCTCTCTCCGTAAAGTTGGACTTGGTGTTGCCTGAATCTCAAGCTTTCTTCTCGGGGTACACATTCATTTTGGGAGAAGACCTCCTCAGAGATGGGGCATAACGTACCTCGGGTTGGGAACCGGTTTTGGCCTTGGTATTGAGCCTGAGACTTAAGAAGGCCAGAGAGCCACAGGCACACTTCAACGTGACTCCTGGCATCCATGAGTTTGTGACCGCCAATAGTTGTGTGACCTTGAGAATCACTGTCATGTCTAATTAGCACAAAAATGTCAGTAATTATTAGAGTATTTACCTTCAAGTATAAGTCATCATTTTAGATGTATTTTGGAGTATCTCCTTGTGTACATAATATGTTTTAATTCTATAAATAAGTTGCATACAAATGTATGTCGAATTCTTCAGCATTGAAATGCTGCCATAATTAGAGTTATCTTATTTAAAAATTATTCTGAGGAAAAAACATTTGAATAGTTGAATTTATAGGAAACAGATTATCAGTTGATATGAAGGGTAAGATAGGGTGGTTAGTCCATAACTATTTGAAGAAATTTTTGAACTAAAAACATTAATCAAAAGCTAAGCTCCACCAAAAGGATAATAGAGGTTAAATTACAACATAATTTGAATCATCATAGAATGGTTTGATGTACCGGCACTCATAGCACTAACAAAATAAACTTTAAGAACTACGTTTCGCTTTTTGTTATTTCATTCTATTTGGGCACGGCTATTTCAAGAAATTTTGCCATGACCTGTGAGGGATGTCCTTTGTCCCTTCAACATTTCATAAGGAGGAAAAAACTTCAAATATCATCCGTGATGAGTCACCTTCCATCCAGACATAATAAGTATATAAATAATGCATGAAAAAGGAAGTTTTTAGGACAAAATGAGGCAAAGAAAACATTTTCTTCTCACGTGGCCGGTGCTTCTTAAAGTGTCCTCTGTCGCTTTTCTCCCTCTCCTTCTGAGACACTAACAGCATCCGTACTAGGCCCCTTCTCTGTTTCACATGCATCTCCCACTCTTTGTCTGTTTTCCATCTTTTCTCTCTTTCCCTCTCTCTCTCCTCACTCAGGTATTTTCTATTAACCTGTCTTCCTCGTCATGAATTCTCTCTTCTGCTGCGTAAGATGTGCAGCCCACGATGGGATGCTTAATTCCGGCTAATTTTTCAGTCCGGTAATTTCCATGTGACTCTTTTTTTATAGGTTTCAACTCTCTGGTGAAATTCCTGCCTAGTCATCTGTTCCTAAGAATACCAATCAATTAGTTTTTAGAATCAGGTCTGATAACTTCACCACCAGGATTATCCGTGAGACGCTGCACGTTTTCTCTCTTGTTTAGCTGTGGTGCTCTAGCTGAGGAAGTCTCAGCAAGAGAACGCTGAAACTGATAGAAAACATAACTCACAAGACAAGAAACCAATCTTTAGGTTGCCAATAGAAAAATCATCGTGAAGAAAGTAAGTGATTTAAGAATCACAAGCAAAATAAAATTCGTATACATCCAGAAGCTGTATGTTAAGAATGACATTATAGCCAAAACTGGTTTGGCTCAGTGGATAGAAAGGTCCCAGGTTTGATTACAGTCAAGTGCATGTATCTTGGTTGTGGGCACATCCCCAGTGGGGGCATGCAGGAGGCAGCTGTTCGATGTCTCTCTCATCGATGTTTCTAAATCTCTTTCCCTTCCTCTCTGTAGAAAATCAACAAAAAATATATATATATTTTAAAAAGAATGACATTATAACAGCACATTTGAACAGAATTACAGGCTGAAACAAAACAGTGGGCCATTTTCCTCCTTCTTCTTCTTTAGCCAAAGAGAAAGTACGCGACTCTGGAATTGTTTTGTCATTTATTTATGTGAGATAGTCAAACAAGATGAAAAAGCAGACTTGATTATTTTTTTAAAAATGACTTACTAGGTAGTAATACCAGCTGAGTGGGATTTGCTAACACCCACAAGCTGATTTGCAGAGAAACGAATTCATTTGCTAGACTCTGCTGTAGAAGTCACCGGAACAATGAACCTTGACAGTGCCCTTTTTTCTTAAGTTATGCCTGTTAACAAAAAAGATACCCCCTTTCTTTCTTCTCTAGGGAAAAGGCTGAATTAGGCATGCATGCAATAAAATCTTCGATGCAGATGTTTTTCTGGAAGCTAGTCTTGTTATTTTTATTTCCTTACCTGTTTATCCAAGGTTTTATAAAGTACAAATTTGTGTCAGAACAAAAATCTGAAGTTTCGTTAGGAAGACATTCGGACAAGTACAGAACTTCAGTTAAGTAGCATCTTTCTCAGCAACCAAATCTCTAAGTAGGAGTTGAAAATGAAGTCAACATTACCTTCATTATGTGGAGAAAAGAAAAGAATAAGGACTTGGGAGTACCCCTGGGATCCCCGGTACTGGCAAGGAGACACTAAAAATACCTTTCTCTCCCCCACCCCGCCCCCACACCCCGGCGGGAAGTGGGCATCTGTGTGTGACAAACACAGTGACCACAGGTGTCATCGAGCAGACTCCAGGGCTGACAAATGATGGCTGCTGGTCCTCACTGCGAACTTTAAAAACCAACCTCTAAAACCTGGAATACTCAAAACATATTAAGTAGTCTTCTTTAAAAATAAAATGTCTGGCTGAGACCGGTTTGGCTCAGTGGATAGAGCATCGGCCTGCGGACTGAGGGGTCTCAGGTTCGATTCCGGTCAAGGGCACGTGCATTGGTTGCGGGCACATCCCCAGTGGGGGGCGTGCAGGGGGCGGCTGATCGATGTCTCTCTCTCATCGATGTTTCTAACTTTCTATCCCTCTCCCTTCCTCTCTGTGAAAAATCAATAAAATATATTTTAAAAAATAAATAAAATGTCTGACATAGTCACGTGTCTCAGGAGTTCATTGGATGGTGGTAGCTTTGGCCTTCAGCCAAATCCGGAGGTTAGCTGGCCATTCTCAGCATCTCTCATTCGGTGGCAAATATTTAAGACCGGGCGTGTTGGAAATGTCCTTGCTGGAGAGTCTGATCAAATTCTAGGTTGAAAATGCTTTTCGCACAGAAAATCGAAAGCAAGGGTCTACGTGTTCTAGCTTCCAGGATGACTATGGAGAAACCCAGGTCCTCCTGATTCCTGCTTCTTGTTATAGGACCTTGAGCACCTGCCCGTCTCTCTCTTTAGAAGCTTTTCAGGCTGTTTTCTTTACCCACAGTGTTTAGAAACATCACTGGTGCAGATATGTAGTCTGGGCACTCGATAGTCCTTCCAAGCATATAAATCGGTGTTTATCAGGTGGGGGAAATTCTCTTAAATAAGAAATACTTGGATGCTTTCCTCTTCTATTTTCTCTTTTACTACTATGGTGAGGATGTTGGTCTTTTTCCCCCAAGAACGGCCTTGTGACACTTGAGCTCGAGAAATCTGTAACAATCGAAATGCAAGGTTCTATGGTCATCTCAGAATGTTCCTTATTGGCTGGAAGAAAACCAAAGCTCTTGACATAGAGGAGGAAGACCAGGGGCGGGGGTGGATGGAAATAGGAAACACAGGCTGGAGTCGGCCGGTTTCTCTCCCGCTTTCTGCCTCTGAGCAGATTCACACCTGACAGCAGAGAGAGAAACTGGCCCCCTCCCATCCCCAACCCCCCCAGACAACTGGTTTCCATTCTCGGCGTGGCCGGCCACTGACGGCTGCGGGACCGTGGGCAACCACATCTGGGCCGCTCGCTGCCCCTCCTCTGTCAGTGGAAAGGTGGAAAGGTGGAAAGGGCTGCGTGCCTGACCTAAGCAAGCAGTAGGACTCCCTCCCTCTTGCTGAGAGGTGCGCAGAACGAAGAGCAGGAGGGGGAGCGGAAGGAATTCTGTGGCAGTGACAGCGGACGTGGTAGTTTTAAGGTGATGCGTGTGTTTCTCTCTCCTCTGCCCAGCGTCTGTCCAGCTGCCAGGGAGGAGAGCTTCAAATGACAATTGCAGAGACAGGTTGTCAAGGCGACCAGGGGACAGGCACCCTCCCACCAGGGCAGGCTGCCTAGAGCGGCGGTCGGCAAACGGCGGCTCGAGAGCCACACGTGGCCCTTTGGCCCCTGGAGCGTGGCTCTTCCACAAAATACCACATGTGGGCGCGCATGTAAGGTACGATTGAAACTTCGTGGCCCATGCGCAGAAGTTGGGTTTCGGCTCTCCAAAGAAATGTCCGTCGTTGTTACTGTTGATATTTGGCTCTGTGGACTCACGAGTTTGCCGACCGCTGGCCTAGAGCATGGACGATGTGACCTGTGAGGGAAGACGGTCCGCCTCTCCCAGTTCCCGATGCCTCGATGTGGAGCCCAGAATCCAGCCTGGCATGGGACGGGTGCTTCTGTCTCCTCATGTGAGATCAGAGGCTGTGGCTGTCATTTTTTTTTTTAATTTTTTAAATTGATTTCAGAGAGGAAGGGAGAGGGAGAGAGAGAGAGAAACATCCACGATGAGAGTGAGTCATTGATTGGCTGCCTCCTGCATGGTCCACACTGGGGATCAAGCCTGCGACCAGGGCATCTGCCCTCAACAGGAGTCGAACCGTGACCTCCTGGTTCATAGGTCGATGCTCACCCCGAGCCATGCCCCGGCCGGGTGGTGGCTGTCATTTTGACCTCAAGACCTTACCCATCGGGGGCTTTCTCTCAGGAGCGCCAAGATGCCTTTCTCACCTCCCAGGCCGCCCTGCCTGCCCCCGCTGTCCCTGACACGGCCTTGGCTCAGGCGCTGGTCCCGTCTGGCCTCGCCCAGTGGTCGGCAAACTCATTTGTCAACAGAGCCAAATGTCAACAGGACAACGATTGGAATTTTTCTTGAGGGCCAAATTTTTTAAACTTAAACTTCTTCTAACGCCACCTCTTCAACATAGACTTTCCCAGGCCGTGGTGTTTTGTGGAAGAGCCACGCATGAGGGGCCCAAGAGCCACATGTGGCTCGTGGCCGCAGTTTGCCGACCACTGGCCCAGACTGTGGTGAAGTGTCCTCTCACTCAGCCCCCCGGCTGGCCCTCTCACACAGTCACTCTCGTGTTCAACTCCTGCGGGGGCCGGAGGCTTCTTTCTCCACGTCCCTGCCATCCAGCCTCGCCTTGCGCGAAGAGCAGAGCGGTTTTCTATTCACCTGGCGATTCCCGTCATCCCTCACCCTTGCCTGTTAAAACAATTGATCAAATACTTTCCGGCCGTTCATTTTTTCCCCCTCTTCACAGCTGAAATGCTTGCAAGCTATTTTTATTCTTCTAGTGGCTGCCTTCGAAGTTTGTCACACATATTTAACCTAAAATCTTTCCTTTCTTTACTGATTAAGGTATTACTTATGTGTCCTTATTCCCGCATTTTCTCCTCCCCTCCCCCCGGCTCAGGCCCTCACTTCCCTGGTATCTGTGTCCATTGTTTGTTTTTAAAATATATTTTATTGACTTTTTTTTTTACAGAGAGAAAGGGAGAGAGAGTTAGAATCAATGAGAAACATCGATCAGCTGCCTCCTGCACACCCGCTACTGGGGATGTGCCCTTGACTGGAACTGAACCTGGGACCTCTCAGTCAGTCCGCAGGCCCACGCTCTATCCACTGAGCCAAACCGGTTAGGGCAGTGGTGGGCAAACTCATTAGTCAACAGAGCCAAATAGCAACATTACAATGATTGAAATTCCTTTTTGAGAGCCAAATTTTTTAAACTTAAACTTCTTCTAACGCCACTTCTTCAACACACACTCACCCAGGCCGTGGTATTTTGTGGAAGAGCCACACTCCAGGGGCCAAAGAGCCGCAGTTTGCCGACCACTGGGTTAGGGCATCTGTGTCCATTGTTAACCTAAAATCTCAAAGTTGAACTATATTTTCTATCCTCTTCTAGAATGTAGCTCAATTTCTCTCCCTCTGAACTCAGAGTGCTGTTTAGGATATATATATATATTTTTAAACTCAGCAAAAGACATTTTGAATTTACTGCTATAGCTACCATTTATTTGCTTACCATCCTTTCTTGCAAATGACGCCACACTGTTGGCATCATTTTCTTCCTTGAAGTTTTTTTTTTTTATTCTCACCTGAGAACTGTGTGCCACGCTCAGCGCGGCCAGGGGTGAACCGGAGGAGGGAGGGGCGGCGAAGGATTAAAGCAGACAGACAAGAGAATAAAGCAAAGCAGACAGACACGAGGATAAAGCAAAGCAGACAGACACGAGGATAAAGCTGGGGCTGCTCTCAGATGGAGACAGTGCCACAGCCTGCCAGCCGGGTCTTTATTTTATAGCCAGCGTCCACGAGGCAAAGTAAGGGCGTGGTCAAGAGGTTTACAAGGTTCTCTCGGGTTTCGAATCGACTCAGTTACATGCACTTGAACTCTACCGAGCTTTGTTTTGGCAGAACTTGCTGCACCTCCTGCAGCCTATATCGCTCAGCCACCTGGGACCACAAGTTCGGACCACAAGGTCAAGCTTACGACCGTAGCCTTTGGCTGTCACTGTGCTGGGAGGGCTTTGCCATCCAAGCGAGGAGTTGCACGTGGCTTTGCCACAAGAGGACCGTGCCCTCTCATTAGTGCGAGGCTTGAACCTGTCCAAACGCTACAGCTGCTCTCTCCAGAGAACACATTCATTGGTTTTTCACACACACACACACACACACACAGGTCAATGTGAGAGAGAAACATCGATTGGCTGCCTCCTACAAGCACCCTAACCAAGGCTGGGGATTGAACCAGCAACCTAGGTATATGCCCTCCCTGGGAACTGAACCTCCCACCTCTTGGTGCACAGGGCAAAGCCCCAACCACCTGAGCCCCCCAGCCAGGGCCTTGAATTTTACTCTTTAGAATAGTTCTCTGGGTGGTAGATGCTCTCTGTTTCACTTCCTGTCCGTTGCTCTGATTCATGAATGATACTTCTGCTGGGTACACAAGTCCAGGTTGATAACTACTTCCACTCAGTACGTGAGGGCTTGTCTTCTGGTTTCACACTTCTGTGGAGAAGTCAACTGTCATTCTAACTGTCCTTTGTAAATCATCTGTCTTTTCTTTCTGGTTGCTTTCAACGCCTTCTGTCTTTGCCATTTTACCACAATGTGTCTAGGCATGGATTTGTTTTTTAATTTATCCTCCTCGGGATAGTTTATACTTCCTGGATCTGGGTTCATCTGCGTTTTTCATTATTTCTAGACTATCCTTACGCCTTACCTCCATTCTCTCTATATTCTCTTTTTCAGAACTCCCATCAGATATACGAGGCCTTCTCATTCTTTCTTGGATGTAGAACTCTTTCATTTTGTACATATTATTGTATTTCTTTGCTGCATTCTAAATAAATTCTTTTTTGGTGTGTCTAATCTTCTGTTTTATCCATCAAATGTGATTTTCATTTCAGTGCTTCCATTTTCATTGCCAGAATGTCCATTTGTTTGTTATTCAAATCTGTCAGTCATTTCTGTTGGTGTTCTGCAGGGAACTTATCTCTGTAATGGCATCCTGGTTGGAATGAGACAGAAGGCAGGTCAAAGAACAATGCAGGATGTAAATGTTAAATACTCAGAACTAACTGAGGGTGAAATCACCACGAATGCAGCACATGTGATGTTTGGAAACTTTTATGTTCTGAAACACTTCCATCAGAAAAGAAGAAACGGTTGAAACTCACTTGGCTCAGTAGAAAGAGCATCGGCCTGTGGACTGAAAGGTCCCAGGTTCGATTCCCGAAGGTCAGGGACACATACCTTGGTTGTGGGCACATCCCCAGTAGGGGGCATGCAGGAGGCAGCAGATCGATGTCTCTCTCATCGATGCTTCTGACTCTCTATCTCTCTCCCTTTCTCTTTGTAAAAAAATCAATAAAATATATTTTTTTAAAAAAGAAAGAAAAGAAGAAACACTGAAAATTAATTAGGGAAGACTCTACCCTGGGAGTTTAGAAAAAGAACAGAAAACCCAAAGACAGCAGAAAGAAGGAGATAATAAAGATAAGACTGGAAATTAATGAAAGAGAAAACAAAGAAACAGAGAGTCAACAAAGCCAAAATGGTTGGCTCTTTTGAAAGAATAATCTCTACTCATTGCCTTCACACCCACAATTTGGCTTTCACCCTCATCCTTCTCTGAGAAAGGAAGTAGTAAAAATGTCCTGCCTGCCAGCTCTTAACGCCCTCTGTCAGGAGTCCCCCCTCCCTGGCCGTCTGGGTGGCGGTGGGTGTTTTTGACCCCACCCTGAGGTTCAGACTCAGCTCTCCCGACCGCCTGCTCGGTGTCTGCCCTCAGACATCTAATGAGCGCGCTGCACCGAGGCCCAGACCTGAGCCCTGAGGTCCCCCGCCCCCAGCCTGATGCCTCTTGTTATTTCCCTCCATCAGAAAGGTCAGCTCTATTTATTTTTTCTCAAATTGAAAATATTTTACAAGTTGTCCTCGCTTCCTGTCTTGACCTTTTCGTGCTTTTTCTCAACCCCACGGCCACAATCATCTATTAAAGACACATATCAGGCCATTAAGCCCTCTAGAGGCTTCCATCACCCCACATACAATCCAGAGTCCTCACCTGGCCCCTCCAGCAGGCCCATCAGCCCCTCCATCCCAGGTCGCTCACTATTCTTGGGTTCATCATCACCATTCTCCTGCCACCTGCCATCAACCTCAGGGCCTTCCTACTTGCTGTCCCCTCTCTTCTCTCCCCCCACCCCCCGGGGGCGCAGGCTCACTCTGCATTTCACTTGGATCCTTGCTCAGATGCCTCCACCTCGGAGAAGGCTTCTCGAACACAGCGTGTGAAATGAACCACACATGCCTTTCCCATGCACACGCACTGTCTCCTTCGCCCTGTTCTATTTGTATTTACTACCTCTCCGACCTCTTATTTTACTAGTTTGTGGGTCTCTGTCATCCATCCCCACCCTCCTGGAATGTATGCAGATTGTTGGGACTTTATCTGTGTTACTCATCCTGTTTTCCCGTCCTGGGCACAGTACTGAGGACGCCTTGGAGCTTACTAGATATTTAGCGAATGTCTGAATGAATGACTAAATGCATGAATAAACTGACTGGGCAGAGAGGCATAGGACGGCAGAGGTTGGGGGGGTGGTTGTTTGAACTCTTTATTGCCATCTTCTTCAGAAAGCATCCGGATTCCCAGCCATGTGGTCCTTCTCGCTCTGCCCACGGCCTGTGCTGCCCCTTCGTGGCATTTACAGTGGTACCTCGAGATACGAGTGCCCTAACATACGAGATTTTTGAGATACGAGCAATCAAGCGAGCAATTTTTGTATTGAAATACGAGCAACCTTTGAGATAGGAGTCATCGCGCGGATCGGCCGGCTGCACACGACCCACCAGTTTACCGCGACTCGAGCGTCTCATAGTTTCCTACACCTCAAGGTTACAGAACGAATTAAACTCGTATCTCGAGGTACCATTGTATTCCACTTGTATTCCGGATACAGTTAGACTGTGACCTTGAGAACAGGGACTATATTTCTTTTTTTTTTTTAATATATAATTTAGTGATTTTTTTTACAGAGAGGAAGAGAGAGAGAGAGAGTTAGAAACATCAATGAGAGAGAAACATCAAACAGCTGCCTCATGCACGCCCCCTACAGGGGATGTGCCTGAAACCAAGGTACATGCCCTTGACCGGAATCGAACCTGGGACCCTTGAGTCTGCAGGCCGACGCGCTATCCACAGAGCCAAACCGGTTAGGGCAAGGGATTATTTTTCATTCACCTTTACACCCCTGATGCAGGGCCCAGTTCCTATCACACAGCGGGTGCTCACTCAGCGCTGTTGAGTTGAGCTGAACTCATACTGGCCACCCTAACTCTAACTTCAAATGCCTTCAGCCTAATTGTTAGCTGAGTCACTTCTGCCAAAGCAAACCAGATCTAAAAATTATGGCCAAAAACACTAGAGGGGATGAGGCCCTTTCGGGGGTCATTTTCCTGATAGGGTCCCTGAGGGTAGGAACTAAATATAACTCATCTTTGTAACCCTGCCAGTGACCCAGCACTAATGATTATAGAATGTACTTTGTAAATAAACAAATGTTGCTTGCATACATTTTTCTCAAAAGCCTCTTCCCTCTCTTCTTTTTTTTTTTTCTTTTGGGTTTCCTAATATGCCAATTGTCTGTGAGGGCGGTCTCTAGGACCCCTTCAGACTAGATTTGTTACAAAATTCCAGCTTCTGCCAAAACCGGTTTGGCTCAGTGGATAGAACATCATGTGGACTGAAAGGTCCCAGGTTTGATTCTGGTCAAGAGCATGAACCTTGGTTTCGAGCACATCCCCAGTAGGGGGTACGCAGGAGGCAGCTGATCGGTGTGTCTCTCTCATCGATGTTTCTAATATCTCTCTCCCTTCCTCTTTGTAAAAAAAATCAATAAAAATATTTTTTAAATATATTTTATTCATTTTTTTACAGAGAGGAAGGGAGAAGGATAGAAAGTCAGAAACATCAATGAGAGAGAGACATCGATCAGCCGCCTCCTGCACACCCCACACTGGAGATGTGCCCGCAACCAAGGTACATGCCCCCGACCAGAATCGAACCTGGGACCTTTCAGTCCGCAGGCCAATGCTCTATCCACTGAGCCAAACCAGTCTCAGCAATAAAAATATATATTTTTTAAAAACTCTAGCTTCTTTGGGGAGGATGCCGGTGGCAGCTGCTGAGAGCCACAGAACCTCATCCTGTGGCTGGGGTGGCAGGTGGCTTGGCCTGCGCATCCTCTGCTCGGCGGGCCCGCTGCGGAACCGGGAACCGTGCCCCCTGAGGTCTCTGAGGCCTCGTGGCTCCGGAGAAGCCAGGGTGGATGTTTGCCTTTGGAGAAACTGCCGGCCCTGGGGGCTGAGCCACAGGCGCTGGGGGCAGCGGGCTCCCCAGCCCCCCAGCGAGGGCCACGGGCCGGAGGGAGCGTGCTGCTGGCCGGGGCCCACGGCCGGGCTCGTGGGGGGAGGAAGGAGGAAAGGACGGCAGTGGGGAGCGAGCACCGCGTGTCCTCTCCCGCGCAGCGTCTGCCAAGTGGAAAAACACCCGGCCCCAGACTGTTTCTTCTTGTGTTTCTTGGAAGCAGTCCCCCAAAGGGGTAAGACGAACCCAGCCATTCCTGCCCTGGCAGGTGCGAGCCGCTTGCCTCTGCCCTGCACGCGCCGGGTCTGGGCTGAGGGGTGCTGGGTCCCGAGTGCCCCGAGGGAGCTGCCCACCATCGTGTCACACGGTGCCCCTTCCAGAGGATGTCCTCGCCCCGCCTGGAGGCTTCCAGGGGGCTAGCCTTCTCCTTCTCGAGCGCTTCGGGGTCCCCCGTGGACAGCACAGGCCCACGGGGGCCTCTCCCTGCGGCTGCTTCCTCTGAGAACCCCAAGGAGGGCGGGGGTTCTCCTGGGATCTTGTTAGGGGCAGACCTGTGAGTACCTGCTCAGACCCGACTGTGGAAGAACAGCCCCCCCAACTGCAGGAAACGCAGGATCCCCAGAACGTCTCAGGGAAGGCTGGCTTCCTGCTGTGAGCTGCGTGGCCAGGGCCGGCTTGTGGGTGCGCTGTCCCAGGTGGCTGTGTCCCAGGGGGTCGGGGTGCGCTCATTTCTCACGGCTGCAGTGAAGCAGCTTAGGCTCTCAGGCCGTCTGCTCGTGTGAAAATGGGGGACCCCAGGACCTGCCGCCCGCTGTTCTGAGGATGCACGAGGCTGCGTGTGGTGGATGAGCCTGGCACGTCAGGAGGCTTGGAGTGCAGGGGACCGTTAAGCGGGAAACAGGAACCCGAGCTGCCGCCGATTTACAGTCTCCGCACGGTGTTCCAGCACCTTCCACCGCAGGAGCCACAGAGGCGGGGATGCAAGCAAGGCTGCCGTTGAGTGGCCGGTCTGTGGGCAAAACCTGACCCTCCACAGGGTGCCAGTCCACCGGACAGGGGAGAAGCGAGGACGTCTGAGCCTCAGCTCGCCTGCCCTTGGGATGCGTGTGGGGACACCACCTGTTAGAGGTGCACTATCACCCCAGTTTCCGGTGAGAAAACTGAGGCTCAGACCTGTTAGACTCACGGCTCACACTCACACGGCTAACACGCACCAGGCCTGGGACTGGCACGGATCCCTACTTCCTGGCGCTGCTGCTGCCAGCCCCTAGAGCAGCAGTTCTCAACCTGTGGGTCGCGACCCCTTTGGGGGGTCAAACAGCACTTTCACAGGGGTCACCTAAGACCATTGGAAAACACAGATACGATTCATAACAGTAACAAAATCACAGTTATGAAGTAGCAACAAAAATAATTTTATGGTTAGGGGTCACCACCACATGAGGAACTGTATTAAAGGGTCGCGGCGTTAGGAAGGTTGAGAACCACTGCCCCAGACTGACTTCTGGGCATGAGGACCCACCCGACCGAGTCTCCATGAGTGGAAAGCACCCTCACCCTGCTGGCCAGAGTGAGCAATCGGACCCTTCTCACTGTTCACCCCGAAGCCCAAACTTCACACCTGCCAAGCCAGGCCCCCTGAGAACAGGTCTGCGATGGTCCCATGGGGAGGCTGTGCCTGGCAGCGGCCTCCTGCCTGGGGCCTGGTGTCCTGAACCCCTCGTTCCTGCCCCTTCCGCAAGCCTGTGCCTCCAGCTCTGCAGGGGCTGAGCCCCCGGGCCTTCTCCTGAGTCCCCTTTGCTTGAGTCCCCGGCTGGTCCCTGCTCCCTGCCTGGGGGAGCCCGGGCCGCTCCTGTGTGCTGTGCTGGGGGCCCGGCTGGCCTGGGAGGACAGAGAGCCTCCGAGGTGCCCTGTGGCATACCAGACCCTCAGGCGCTCCATCGGTGCCTGCTCGGGCCCTCCCGGTGCCCCACGATGCTGCGGGCTGCTGAGGCAGATGAGGGAGGAGGGACCCACCTGCACATTTACTCTCGGGCCTGAGTGTCCCACCCCTGGATGTGGGACAGAGGCCCTGCGCTGGCCCTTTCCGTGGTGCCTCACACGATGCCACCCGGGGTGCCATTAACGCCCGGACTCAGAGGCGAATCCGGGCGGGGGATGGGCCCACGGCTCCCCTGGGCGCAGCCGAGGAGCTCCGTGTCCCTCCCGGTGAGGTTTCCTTGTCACCACGTCCTTGGGTCAAAGGCAGCTGGGTCACTTCTTCCTTTGGGGTCACTCCTCCTGGATTTGGGTCTGACCAACGCCTCAATAGCCTGCAGTTCTTAAATGCCTTCACAAACCATTTTTCTTTTGTTTTTAAAATCTCATTTGGCTTTTGAAATGGTCCCGCACGCGAGGGTGCATGGGAAGCCTGCAGGTAACTTCAGCCCCAGGATCGTCCTCCTCCCCAGCTTCTCATCACAGACCTGGAGACGCTTGCCCCTCTCTCTCCTGAGTGACCCGAGTCTCTAGGTCAGTGGTTCTCAACCTTCCTAATGCCGCGACCCTTTAAGACAGCTCCTCATGTGGTGGTGACCCCCAACCATAAAATTATTTCCGTTGCTACTTCATCACTGTAATTTTGCTACTGTTATGAACTGTAATGTAAATATCTGATATGCAGGATGTATTTTCGTTGTTACAAATTGAACATCATTAAAGCATAGGGATTAATAATAAAAACAATATGTAATTATATATTGTGAAATATTTATTTCTAATTATAAATAAATGAAATTTTTGTCTTGAATCGTGGTGTAGCATGGGTAACAGTCTTCATAGGACAACAGTAAACTACATGGCTACACTTTGCTACACTGAGGAGCCGTCTGTTGGTTGCTAAGACCATGGGAAATAGGTGTTTTCTGATGGTCTTAGGCGACCCCTGTGAAAGGGTCGTTCGATCCCCAAAGGGGTCACGACCCACAGGTTGAGAACCACTGCTCTAGGTGATCTCCACAAGTCCCAACTGCTCCCTGCTGATCTGCCCAATTCCTCTCCGCAGCCCAGACTCCGGATCTCCAGGTTCATGCGACCAACAGCCTACACTCCGCACCCGCTCGGATGGCTGATAGGAATTGCAGAATGAATATGCTGAAGGACCAATTCCCAACTGTGGCCCCTCCTAAGTCTTAGACAGGATGTTTCCTTTTCCTAGACCAGTGGTTCTCAACCTTCCTAATGCCACGTCCCTTTAATGCAGTTCCTCATGTTGTGGTGACCCCCAACGAAAATAATTTTATGGTTGGGGGTCACCACAACATGAGAAACTGCATTAAAGGACGTGGCATTAGGAAGGTTGAGAACCACTGTCCTAGACTGTCTTTGCCTTATTTGTCACCGCCAATCCCTATCACAGCCGACAAACTCATCATTCCTTGAATTTCAGTCAAGTGCCCCTTCTTGCGGGGTTCAGGATGGTTTGGGTTCTCCTGCTCTCTCTCCCGCCACCCCCTCCGGCGCCACCCCCAGCAGGTTCTTCTCGGAGCTCCAGTCGCTCTGGGTACACACACCTTGACTAGGAACCATCATTTCTGGCTCACCCGTTGACCCTGGTCCAGCCCAGAGGACACTCAAGTATAACAGTTGGCTCTGTATCTTGCGCGCCTCACAGGAGTCTTGCCACATACATGTTCAATGAATGTTTCAAAAAAAAAAATTTTTTTTTTCCAAAAGGATTCGAGCAGCGTTGTATAAACAAAAATAGCTGTGAGTGGAGCTGGGAGGAGACTTGACTTGGGAGGAGGTGACGCACAACACAACATACAGATGACATGTTACAGAATTGTATAACTGAAACCTGTAAAATCTTATCAACCCAAGTCACCCCAATAAACTCAATAAAAAAGTACTGTAATTACCATTTGATTTCTAAATTCCACTAAATATATTAGTCCATAGCCTATCAGCTAAAATTATTGGCAGGGGTCACATCAGATTTTTTTCTAAGGTCTGGTTTCCGACATGAGATATTTTTCATCCTCTAATGACTTTTACCAATTCGTTCAAAGTCCTTTCAAAGGGAGGTCATATTTGGAAAGACATGGAAGTCTTTTTCAGGCAATATTTGCCTTCTGTCTGGCAAACATTTCATCACGGACTTGGTCCCAGTGGGGCATGCGCCCGGGTGGTGGAATCCTGGGCCGAGGTTACTGTGGGTCCCGGCAGGTCCTTAGTCACGGGCTTACCTGGCAGCCGAGCTGTGGCATCCCTCTGTTAGCCAATGTCAGGGCGCAGCAAAACGTAAGCCAGAGATTTCACCGCATCTCTAAAATAAGGGTGGGGGGCGGGAGGGAGGAAAGGAGGGCTGGAGAGGGAGTGGGAGAGGGAAAGGGAAAGAGAACAAGATTGATTGATGAGCGCCCTCTGCTGGCACACATTTCTTCCTGCCGAACTGTTTCAAAACACTACCCCTGCTGATGATTATTTCGGGGAGTCACCTCAAGTTTCGATAAGTATTTTCAGGGAAGTCCCGTAACCTCTTCTAAAAGGACATCCCCCATCGCTTTTTTTCTTGTAACTTATGGGCTCTGTGGTCGATATGGAACCCAGATTTTCCGAAGGGAGAGCCACCCCCAGGGACACTGGGGTCTCGGGGCCTGAAAAGGACTGGGTGAGACTGTGTTACAGGTCTCAGTGCAGTGGATGTCCCTTCTCGGGTTCAAGGCTTGTCTGCCTACCTTGCTTTGGACCTCATTCCCACTGCCTCCTCAGGTATCTGTGCCTGGTCAAACAGCTCCTTCCTCCCTTACCTTCTAACTCTCCTTCCTCTTAACTTTCAGTTCACACGTCAGTTACTTGAAGCATCTACCCGTATTTTCCGGCGTATAAGACGACTTTCTAACCCAGGAAAATCTTCTCAAAAGTCAGGGGTCATCTTATACGCCCAAGTGTCATCTGTATTTTAACTGGAAAAGTTGGGGGTTGTCTTACACGCCTAATCGTCTTATATACAGGGAAATATGGTACTCTCAGTGAGAAACCCATATTCTTAATATGAATGCTATTTGCATGTTATTGACCATCTTTTGTAACTCAGTGGCGATAATAAAAATTTCAGCTACTGGCAGACAGAGAGAGGCCCAGATTTTATCAAATTACAGTCACTCAGGGATCCTTGTTCTCTTCTCTGGTCCTGCTTTAGTTGCTTCTGAAAAGGCAAGTCCACAATTAATGGCATTCACAATGTCAAGTTCCTAGTTTAAAATGTTGATGAAGTTGAAATCCTCTGTGCCAGGAAGAATTAGACCTGGAGGATATAAACTGGCTGGTACTTCAGGTTTTACCACTACTTTACTTGATGCTCCCTGAGGACAGGGTTTTAAATACCTGCATTTACAGTTATCGATAGATTATAAACCACTATCTACAGCCTAGCTGTTTCTATTCATTAAGCACAGTCAGGTCAGATTTTAATGTGAGATCGATCCAGTGATTTGGGTATTGTTAAGCTTGATGATCTCCGAGATGGACTAGACTAGATCTTAAGAGTTAACAGGCACAGTAATACTACAGTTTCCTTTGAGTAAGACGAAATAAAAATTACCTTTAAGCCCGGTCTTCACCTTTCTATAACATCAAGGACCGTGACACCATCAGCGGAACCAGAGGATATATTCTCTGAATGTGGGAGACGGAAGACTGTCAGTTACTGTAAGAGGCAAATTTGTTCTGTAACAGGAAGAAGATTGAACTGTGTTGTCATCACTGGGCACAAATGAAGAATAAACCAAGCCTTTTCACTTAAAGAACATCTTTATTTGATCTTTCATATACAACATTACCTTTAATTTATAAAAATCACATACAGAGGACATGACTGGAAATCGGTTCAGGAGCGGTCAGTGGGTACCGATTCAAGAGATTACACTTACCCCACTTAAATAGTTGAAGGGGGAATTCTATCCGTGAATTTGAGACCAGTGGGATTGAGCAATGGCATTTCAACTTCCCAATCCAGTCATTAAAACGGGGGGGGGGGGTGAGGGGGTACTTTAATTAATCCAACAAAAGCTAACTTCCAAATGTCCTACAAAGTGACTTTCCCCGAGAGCTGACCTTGTCTCCATGGGAGTCTGTGGTATGCAAGCTGCAGTCCCATTCTGCAGGATTCCAACAGCTGCGAGACACTTGCAGGTGTTTAACATCCTGCGTGTGCGTTTGTGTGTTTGTCACTCACTCACTTTCACACCGAGCTGCAGCGTGCTGGACCTAGAGGCAGCTCATTTACCCTGTGTGCTCCCTGTCCCTCTGACTACCGGCTTCTCCTCTAGAATCTCCAAAAAATTGTGAAATATTTGATAAATTTCTTAGTGAGATATTAGCTCAGGATGACCGGTGCATTGCAATGTACCCACTGGGAACATGGTGCTGTTATTTCATGAGTTCTGCTGGGCTCCAGCAGTTTGGAATGGATGAGTTTGTTCAACATGAAGCGTGAGGTTGAGATGGAGAGGGACCTGGATTTAGATCTGATGCCTACTGACATTCTGAAATGCTGCTACTGACTAGCGAAGGGCGTCGGGAGAGTTGGGCAGAGAAGGGAGCTATCTTTTGGCCACCGCTTCTCAGCTGTGGGCAGGTCTAGCGGAAGCTGGGGCAGGACCCTTCTGCAGTCTAAAAGGGCACCAGCGGCTGCCAACTGGCACATGACCCATTTTCTGCTGCTGAAATTTTTTCCAGACTGGATTCTGCGGCACAAAGGTCAGCGATCCAATCGTACCACTGGAGGGCTTTCTGCAGCCCGGGTAATCCGGAGTCTTGGGCCAAAGGTCAAAGAGCAGGCAGAATTTAGCGAGGATGACTATTTCGACACCCCAGAAACACTCCACTTTACCGGAAGTGTGGCATTTAAATGACAAGGCAAGGCCAGTGTAGTGGCTGACAGCACACCCCAGGAACAAGAAATGTGCCTCCCTCATGAGAGCGGCGGCATGAAACCTGAACGGACCCCAGAGGGGCATATCTATCTTCAAGACAACAAAACATATCGCCTTAGGTTACACAAATACACACAATCTTACACAGACACATCTATCTTTTCGCGTTAAAAATGAATCACAGAACTCCAATACAAAGGAAAGATGCAACCGAATATTCCAGGGTCTTACACAAATTAAACTTCGGGATCAACATTAACAACTGTGACCCGTGGGCAAAATCCAGCCCTCCACGTTTTTGTAAATAAAGTTTTACTGGAACACTGCTATGCCCCTTCATTTACACACTGCCTACATCCGCTCTCCTGTTTCAGCTGCAGAATTGCGAGGCAGAGACAGAGACTGGGTGGCTCACAAATCAGTGTTTGTCTAGACCTTTACAGAAAAGCTGGCTGAGCCGTAAGCCAGAAGGAACACCCCCATCATGGACCTAAAAGAGCGAAAGTAACAGGACATCACCACCATCAGTGTTCTTGAACCAGAAGAAGGGCATTACAATATCTCCAGACCGTATCGGGTTATTCCAATATTCTGCTTAGAAGTTGTACAGCCGAACCCAGTTAACAATTGTGTTTATTAGTTAACAAGTACAGAGTATTAAAAGTCTCTGTGTATACTTGTATTTGTGTATAAACCTATGTAAAGAGCGGATAAGGTATGAGCTGGCCAATTTGAGGGGAAAAAAAACCCAAGGAAAAATAAGATCTCAAAATACGATTACTGGGAACTATTATTTGAAACTTAGAAATAGATGAGTATGTTTTTCTTTATATTTAACAGCATGGAACCACAACAGAGCAAAAACAATACCCAACCGGCAAGTTTCACCCATGAATTATGTGCCAAACTTTTTGAATAGAAAATAAGCAGCATTTCTAGAAAACATTAATTTTTAATTATCTAAAGTGATTTAGCAAAATAGGAATGTTTGCATTTATTTCCAAATATTTTAGTCAAAGTTGCATCAGAAATCAAATTATTTCTTTGACATGTTCCAGGAGATGTTAGTTATTAACCACAATGATAGCTATTGGGATTACATAGTAACACATTGTTTAAAATATAAACAACCTCTGTTACTCTCCATCTCAATGAAATACAAAATGCAGCGTTGTGCAACGTGATTCATACCGGGAAACATGTGAAATGGTATGAACACTCCACAGAGTGTTCTAAAGCTGGGAAGTGCCTAGCAGGCTGCTGGCACGCAGTGGGCACTGCATGTTTTTGTTCATCTCACTCACCCACCCAGGCATTCACTCGGAGAAATCCAGGCCTAATGAGAATGGCAAGCACAATCTCTTACGGGCACACTTGTAGTTTTGACAAAGACTTTGGCAATGGAGAGTAACGAAGATGATGCAATTTCAAACGGCCAGGTTAACATCTACCAAAAGAAGGCCTCGGTCAATAAAAACCAGGGTCAACCTTCCACAAAAGGAATGCAATCCCTCCATACCCAGTTCCATACCAACATCTGCTCAGAAACGGGAACGAGACACCAAACAGCGTATGCCCACCGGGAAGGAAGAACCTTCTGCCCGGGCACCTCCTTTCCTGCACTGAGTCTTCTTTTTGGTTGGGTCCACATTCTCGTGGCCTTAACGTTACCCTGTTTGAACAAAAGGTGTGCTTCTACAACTGTCAAAGGAATAAATGTAGGCGACAGAGGGAAATTCCAACATTTGTTTTTTTCCCTTGGTGCCTACTCTTTTGAGGAGACACACCTGGAAAAGAGCATTTCTAGCTTCTTTGCAGCAGGTTCTGTATGTGTAAGGAGTCATTTAACCTCAGACATAGGCCTGCAAAATGCAAAGCGCTATCGAGGACAGAAGGAAGTAAATTCAGACTAGATATTAGACTAGATACTCTTGGAAGCTAAGCAGAATATGGCCTAAGGACTGATCTCGGAGGAAATGATTTTAAAAATCCATTAACAAAAATCAAACGTGACACTGGCAAGTCCTTTGCAGCGGACTTTAATTTAATCGCCTTTGGTATCCAGAAGGAAAAACTGGACGCATTACTCTAAGCTCACAAGGAAGGCAGGGGCGTGGTGAAGACCCTCCCCCTGTCCCTTCTCAGCTTCTTTCCTTGTCCACTTCTCTGCCTTCCTCTGCGCTCAGTCACTTGAGAAATACCCCAGAGCACTTCGAGAGTGAGCGTTGTGTCTGGTTCCTTGAGAAGTTCCTGGGGAACCCAGAAGGGCCCCTTACTCTGAATTCTTCTGAACTAAGCAAGGAAGGGCTCCTTGCCATCTACACAGACATTCTAGGTCGTTGTCAACTCAAGTTAATTTTTTAGAACCAAATACTTTCTTTCCCGTTCTCTTCTGAAGTTACTACCCTTCTCATTTAAAATCTTAATTTTCAAGTAGTAAAAGATATTACAATTTCAAAATATAAGCTAAAACCAAACTCTCTTAAAGACTTAAATAATATATCTGGCTCCACATCCTTATTTTCTATGTATACTGAGAAACTGGGGAGTGGTTATCATTACTGATCATTTGCTGAAATGTGAAGACTGACTATTTGTGGGATAAGATAGTCACCCTTAGAAAATATTTAATTAAATGAATTTGTAATTTTGTTCCCAATTTAAATCTATATGTCCATGAAAGGTTAAAAAGAAGTATCAAAATAAGGGAAAAGGCCTTTAGAATTCCAAGGTGGGCTTCTTGCACGTTGTTTCATGAAATCTTCAAATTCAGACTAGATATTAGACTAATTATACTACCCCCAACTTTATTACCAATGGGAGCTGTTTGTATTAAATATAGAGAAGAAAAAGTTTCCTGTACTATGACATAAATTCAAGGAACAGAAAATGTATAAGCATTAGACATTTATCTTACAATATAGTTCTTGATAAAATTTAAGTTCTTCCCCCAAATATAAAGAATAATTTATTTAGAAAGAATTATCTTTGCAAAATCTATTGATGGCATGAGAAAATCCTTTAGCTCTATCCCAAATTCAGTGTAATATGATTAATTGCATCTTTTATTACTAAAAATTATTTTGCAACTATTTTGGTTAACTCTTTGGGTTCCTTTAAATATCCTTGGAGAAAATAAAAGTTTATTTTTACATAAGAATATTTTTGAAAAGCTCAGTCATCTGATGAGATAATAAAGGATCCCGTGTCCCCTTTCAGATACACTACTTAAGGACATTTTACTGTATGTATTTTGTTCTTGGTTTAATAAGCTGTGAGAGCAATTTAGCTCACCAAGGAAATTCAGAGCTGCATAACAGTATAACGAATTTTGCCCAGCCACATAAATAAAGTTGTAAGTTGAGGGATTCTACTAAGTTTATAATGAGGTTAAAATGTACTTGGTAGATTGGCCAGTTTGGAAAAATAGCCTCCTACCAAAAAAAACCCAACACTTTCTCTTAGAACAGCTTTCAAGGCAACGAACTGGCATTTCCTCCACTTTTTGTCATGCTACCAACACTAGATTGAATGACATGCACCAAATCCCCCAGGCAGGCTCCCAAGTAGTGGTCATGACAAACAGCTTCAGTGATTCCACATGGAGACAAAGACCTGAAGAAAAATTCTTTGTAAGATCACACCCCAGAGAAAATTAAATTTAACCAAGAAATTTCAATGGAATGGATTGGGACTTGAAATGGTTGCCAGTCTGGTCATCCAACGGGGAACTTGAAAATTCAGACAGGGGTGTTTCTGTTGCTTTTCCGCGTCTTCTTGCTGCTGATCCAGTTACACTGTTTTTTGGTTCTTGTTTATTTCAGTTCATCCCATTATTAAAAATGGAGAAAGGGGGGCTACACAACGTGTAAATATTTGATTTGAAAGCTGCTCCACTTCGGGAGGAGACCGATGAAACTGATGCCAAGGCCATCTCCGACTCCTGAAGACGCTCCACGCTCTGGCTTATTCTGAGAAGTCAAGCCTCCAGGTTCCTGGACTCGAAAAACATATCGGAGAGCGACTGGCCTAACTGCTCACGTGACCGTCTCGTGAAGAATCAGAGTAAACCAGGTCTCCATCCTACACACACCGGAGTACGTTTTGGTCAGGTATAAAACGGGCTGATTTCAAAGTTGAGTATCTACAAGTCGGAAGCCTGTGGGGAGCGAGTCGTGTTTCACCCTGCCACGCTGACGCCGAGGTCCGGGTGGTCGAAGCCCCTCTCCAGCCTCCTCGGGAGGGTCCATGTAAACAAAACACAGGTGAGAATGGTCTTTCGGGAGCTGCTTTCATCGAACAGCAGGATTTCCTGAAAGTGTGGTGTTGGCTAAATGCAACACGGGCAGAGGGTGAGCCTCTGTATTGAACACCCAGTGGTCTAAAGGTAAAAGGTCATCCCCGGAGAAGAGCAGATACAAATACCTGCGAATAAAAGGAGGTCTATTAGAATTCAACAAGAAGATCTGGGGTCCAGTGAGAATAGCAGAGGACACCAGTAACTACTTTGCGCAGCTTCAATGAAAAGCACATCAGAGGACAGACCCAGCCACTGAAATGATCTAAAACAAAAACACTGGGTTCCAGAGCAGCACATAAGAAAACCCCTGAGTGGCACAACCCGCGCTCTGACATCAGAGGGCTAAGGAACAAGTCCACGTACCTGTTGGAGCCACGTAAAACAACGCTGTAAAATGGCGTAAACAAACCACTTCATAATTTTCAGACGTTCTTTTAAGCATAACGTACATCAGTCATAGGTTTTGGCAGCTTACTTAGCATAACTAGAAGTCCATTAATTGACATTGGTAAATACTGAAGTAAATAAGTACTTTATTAGGACATAGCCAGAACTTTTATACACTAATATATTAATAGTTTTTACAGGCGCTGCCAACTATTTAATAGAGGTTTCAGAAAGATGGATGTATAGGAGGCTTAACAATTATTAATCTCTTTTCATGGGTAATAGAATTGTTTACAGGAAGGCAAGGATTCCTGACCTCTCCACGAGAAGTGCAGGCCACAGTGGTCACTTAGAAATGAAAAATGATTGATCTGACACGCACAATGATTCTTACCTATTATGCCGGGCAAATTCCAATCTGAATTCTACTAGGAGGTAATGAAAATGAGCATATAAAGCTAATTATATAAAGTCAGGAAATCTGGGTTCTAACTCCCGACCTTAGTAGCAACTAGCTGGCCTTACAGGGCTTCAGTAAAGAATTCCTTTACAGCATTTTAGCTAAAATTTATCTTAAAAGTCGAGACTTTAATATTTTTTCTGCTTACTGATACAGTTCGGGATGACAGAGTAAAACGCATAGCTGAGGTTAAGTATCGACTTATAACTAGTAAAGCTGGAATGGGGAGTCACAGGCTCCAATCCCCTCCGTGAGCCTAGACCTGAGACCTGCTTGTCTGATTGGTTCACTGGCTGCAGGCTGAGACATCAGAGCTGGAAAGGCAGCCGTGGAAGAACCCTGCGGGTCTGCTCGCTGTGTGGAGAACAGAAGCAGATCTTGGGGTTCATGTAAACACACGTCTGGGATGCTATGGACGTACTTCAGATAAACATAAATGTTATAAAAAATCAGTAAAATAACAAATGTGAAAGTTTTAGATAATAAAAGATGCCATTATTTTAAAATTGATTATTTTATTGATTTTTTTTTTTTTTTGAGAGAGAGAGAAGAGAAAGGGAGAGGGAGAGAGAAACATCAATGGGAAAGTGAAATTTCCATGGGCTGCCTCCTGCACATTCCCTGCCAGGGATGGAGCCCGAAACCAGGGCATGTGCCCTGACCCAGAATTAAACTCGAAACCTTTTGGTGTATGGGACGATGATCAACCAACTGAACCACACCCGCCAGGACAAGATGCTATTGTTTTTTAAAAAGGACCTTCATATTACCATAGTGGGTTGAATAGTGCACCCCCCCTCCCCAATTCATTTCTACCTAGAGCCCCAAAATGTGATCTTATTTGGAAATAGGGCCTCAAGGATCTGGAAATGAAATCCTTCTGGACTTAGATGGGCCCTAATTCCAAGGACTTACACCTTTACAAGAGAAAGGAGGGCGAGATTTGGAGCCAGAGACACACAGGAAGAGGTCATTGAAGACAAAGATTGCAGCACTGCTGCCTGGTCCCAGGGTTTGGAGCAAGACTGACCCCTTCAGGCAGAGTCAAACAATGCATGGAGAGCAGGGGCTGACACAAGACTTAAATAACGTACAGTGTACACTTAAAAATTTATACCCAAGGCAATGTTTAAAATTAGAGTAATACAGCTAAACAACTCTTTTTAACTTAGGATTAATTCAGAAGAAGATGTCAAGGGCATGGTATACTATTACTGATTTAAATTTAAGATTTTTAACCCAGAGTTTAAAAATAGAACAATTGGAGAAGCACGATCTTTGCTGTGAAAATTAAAAAAAGTTTACAATCTAATTCAGCTACTAGACTACTAGTTACTCTTTTCTTCTAATAACGATTTATTTATTTATTTTTTTGGTGAAACTATGCTTCAAGGTTAAAGATAACACCTTATGAATGACACTAACTGGAGCCTGTAGGTATATAAAAAGGTGCTATTAAGTACTTCCTTTTCACTGGGTGTCTTGGTTACCTTCAGAGCTATTTTTAAATGCTGTTCACTTACATTTCTTTTAGCTTTCTCTTATGTAAAGATGAGACAGGCACCCTAGCTGGTTTGGCTCAGGGATAGAGCATCAGCCTGCGGGACTAAGGGGTCCCAGTTTCAATTCTAATCAGGGCATATGCCCAGGTTGTGGGTTCAATCCCCAGTAGGGGGCATGCAGGAGGCAGCTGATCAATGATTCTCTCATCTTCACTGATGTTTCAGTCTCTCTCTTCCTCTCCCTCCCTCTCTGACAGCAATAAAAATATATATTTAAAAAAAAAATGAGACACTCAAAGGAGGTGTTGCCAGAAGTCATCAACACAGTGTTAACTGAACAGGAAATGTTTACAGAAAGAGGTCAACCAAGTCTGAGGAGGAACGTTTAAGTGGCTCTAGAGAAAAGGTAAGGCTCTAAGTTAATGTACCCTAACTTAGTCCTCTGCTTATTTATCCAACAAGCCTCGATGACTTGTTTATTCTTTTTCACAACTACCAATGGCCATGTCGGGCATGTGATGGATAGATGTCACAACTCCAAAAAGGCTTGCATTAAGGACTACAAAGAACTCATAGGAAAAATACTGTTTGAAAATAACTTACTTAAAACTTCATTTATACTTCTATTTAAATAATGTCTTTGAAATTGACTGGCGAGGAACTGAATTAAGTTGAAGATAATCAGTGAAAATTATATTCTGAACGATGATGCATTAAAACATGTATTAATCTCTCCAAAAAAATCAGCCCCTCTCCACCTTTTCCCACATCTTCTGTCATATCTTAAAGTTGTTTTCTGGGGGAAGGAGTGAGGGAGAAAAAAGATGGAAAGAAACATGGGCATATTATGGATTCAAATGCAAAATTGGCATGCAGTTTGTAAAGATGAACTAAAGAAGGCAGACATTTCTGGTATGCTGGGATGGATTAGGCTAGTCCTGAGTATCAGGGAACTAAGGGGAATTCATGTCCCTCTGCCTTTAGGTGTCAAATAAGTTAGGATGATTTTGGCTATAAAAGACAGGATCTAAACCACACAAACAACTGGCGTTATCTGGCGAACAAACAGCCCAGAGGCAGGTGGTAACAAAGGTTGGTTAAGTCAGCAGTAGAACATTATCAGAACTCCCATTTTTTTGTTTTTTGGGTGTTATTTATTTTTATTTTTTTGAAGGGTTAATGACAATACAAGGCTTCCTGGTGCCAAAGACCTTATCTCTCTTTCCGTTTTTTTTTTTTCCCCCTGAGATCACAGCCTTGAGAAAACTTTTGTAATTATCCCTTTGAAATGTATGTAAATCGTTTTATAAGCAAAATAAACCTCTTACCAGTTTTACAATCCAGAAAAGTTTTCCTCAAAGGCCAGGGTGCTATGTCTTTGAAATGTAAACATTAAGGAAGATAGCACCCCAATCTCTTAGTCACTATGGGAGGGTAGTTTAGATGCCTTTCTCAAAGCTGTAATTAAGGTGCAAGTATTATTTTTCCGTTGGATAAAGGCAATTAACTAACACAATTGACCACCCCCCCCTCCCCCGTTAGCACGTGTACAGCAAATGGTGCTGTGGCAAGGGTATTCTTATCACCTATCTTCAGCACATGTACCTAAAGGATGGTATCTAACCTGGCTATGTGGAAAGGCCAGATTTCTTTCTGTCTTGGCAATGGGCCTGTGACGCAAATTGCAGTCTGGCTTAATGCTTACTCAACAGTAAAAATGTTTTCTTTCTCTGCTACATTTGTGGAAAGGATTTTCTGAGTCGGCAGATTATGCTCTGTAATTTTTTCCCCCCAGTAATGAAGATCTTAGAAATATTCTTGACTTTTCTCTCAGAATTGTAAAATGCTCCCTGTCTTATATCTCCACACAAAAAGCCCAAAGTCAGAAAGTAAAGGCAGACAGAACTTCAGGCGTGGATCTACCTGACATTCTAATAGAAGTGTGGTGGTGTCTCATGGTAGTGCTAATTGTACTAATGACATTGAGCACTTATTTTTTCATGAGCTCCTTGGTCATCTTTACATCTTCTTTAGTGAAGTAGACACTTCAACTCTTTTTCCCCATTTTAAACTGGATTTCATGTTACCTTATTATTGACACATAGTCTAGACACTTTTCGTTGTTTCATTTAATTCTTTCATTTTTTTTCAAACATCTCTTAAAGAGATGTTTTTAAATTTTTAGACCAATTGATCAATTCCTTTTTTCATGGTTTATGCTTTTGATGCAATATCTTAAAAAAAACTTTTGCCTATCACAAAAATTTTCTCCTATGTTTTCTACTAAAAGCTATATTTTTTTAGGTTTTCAATTTTGATCTATGATCCATTTTGAGCTGATGTGTGTGTGTGTGTGTGTATGTATGTGTATGAATGAAATTACTTCACCTTTTCTTGAAAAGCCTATCTTTTCTCACTTCATTATCTTTGTACTTTCGTCAAAAATCAGTTGTCCATAAATGTATTGAGTTCTTCCCATCCAGGATCTATATTCTGTTCCACTGATATATATATATACATACACACACACACATATGTATGTACATATACATATACACACACACATACATATACACACACATATATGCGTGTATGTGTGTATATATGTACATGTATGTGTGTGTGTGTATATATATATATTTGAAGCACTCTGATATTTGTATAATGATATCTATTCCATATCAGAATGCTTCAATCACTATAGCTTTATAATAAGTCTTAAAATCAGGTAGTGTTAGGCTTTCAACTCATTCTGTTTGTTTTTGGTAATTTCAGGTTCTTTGCATTTCCATATGAAATTTAGAAATAGCTTATCAATTTTTACAAAAAGTCTCCCATGATTTTTTTGAGTTGTCTTTTTTTTACTGAATTATTGAGGTGATGCTGGTTGATAAAATTATGTAAATTTCAGGTATACAATTCTATAACCATTATCTGTATATTGTATTGTACGTTCACCACCCAAGTCAAGTCTCCATCTATCACCGTTTATCCCCTATACTCCTCTTCTACCTCCCCCACCCCCTTTCCCTCTGGTAATCACCCTACTGTTATCTGTGTCTATGAGGGTTTTCTTTGCTTAACCTTTCATCACCCAGCCCCACAATCACGCCCCTTCTGACAGCTGTCAGTCTGCTCTCTATCCATGAGCCTATTTCTATTTTGTTTGTTAGTCCATTTTGTTCCTTAGATTCCCCATATGAGTAAAATCATAAGGTACTTGTCCTTCTCTGACTGACTTATTTCACTTAGCATAATCCTCTCTAGGTCCATCATACTTCCTGTGATTTTGAGTGGAAATGCAATGAATCAACTATAAATCAACTTGGGCAGAATTAAGAACAAACTTAAATACATAGATTGAATACTTGTGTCAAAAATCTTTAGACTAAACCCCATCATAAGGAGACATGGATATATATCTGAGGGACATTCTTCAATGCCACTAGTCTAAATTCTTTTGTCAATGTCACAAAAGATGAAAGGCAAGGAAACTTTGTTCTAGGTTAAAGAAGACTAAGGAGACATGGCAACAAATGATCCTCCGGGGGTTAAAAATTAGTTTTAAAGTACATTATTAGAACAACTGAGAAATCTGAAAACGGACTACATATTAAACAACAGTATTATATGAATGTTAAATTTTCCATATGTACTGTGATTACATAGGATTATGCCCTTCCCTTGAAACACTTGTGCAAGTATCAGAAATCTGGTAACTCTCAAATTATATAGCAAACATTTTTTAAAAAATAGTAAAACGTGTGTGTGTGTGTGTTGTGTGTGTGTATACATACATATATACAGGGATGGGGAAATGTTAACAATAGGTAAATCTAGGTGATACACAAATACTGTATTTTATTCTTATAATTTTTCTGGTCTTAAGAAAATAAAAGAAGAGCTCTTAAATAATTTGGGTTAAATTCTACAGTTTACAGATTAATAACTGAAAGCATATTTTGATATGTTCATTCAGCTAGGCTGTAGCAAGTATATAACTAAAGCTCTTGTGGTTTTATCTGCCAGTCCAGAGTTCTTTCAACTACCTCAGAGTCTTAGGCCAATCACACAGGATAAATCAAAACAGAAATGACTGTTAGAAGTAGGAAACTGACGACCAAGCAGATGTTTTAAACCATCTCAGCAGTAATAAGGGTGTGGCTTAGCATCAACTGCAGATATGGAAAGGAGAGGCAAAATAAAAAAGCAATACGACAGGAATCATAAAGACTTAGTCACATTTAAGAGGAAAAAATAAGTAATTCTATAATGCACAAACTGAAAAGATGAGAAAATTAGAGCAGTAGGAATAATAAAAATAATTGAAATAAGATGGCCATTAGGATAAAACACTTTGTTTAACATATAAATTTTGATAATATACCAAAACGTAAGCTAGAAGTATACTAGCATGTAAACTTCAGGAGGTAGGCATTCTTGTCCTTTTTGTCTACTCATTTATCCTTTAATAATCTGAACAATGTCTGAAAAATAAACATTTTTTTTTAACCAAGTGACCCTTTATGGGGCATTCAGGTACAGATAGGAAATAGGAATTTGAAGCAGAGAGAATGTGTCAAGAGCTATTTATTTGTAGTCTTTAGGGAAGTGGACATATTTAAGGTCTCCACCTTCTTCCTGCCTGAGGTTTTGAGGATAAGCCCAAATAATAAAGTTGTCTCTTTTCCTTTGTCATTGTTCTCTTTATGTATATGTGTACGGGAATCTCCAGTGAAAGGATGGGTGTTTATGGTCATGTAGTCTCTGATACTATCAAAACACCAGGAGTACTCCCAACAGGTTTCACTGGCTAAAGCAGAGCATTCAGATGTGGTTTCCAGACCAGCGTCATCCACAGCACCCAGGAGCTGGTCAGAAATGCAAGTTCTCAGGTTCTACCTTAGGCCTTCTGAATCAGCAACTGTGAGGATGACCCAGTTATTTGTGTTTTAAGAAGTCTTCCACACTATTCTAATGCACACTAAAGAAGTAGGAGAAAATAAGGCACTAAACTCTGATTTGACTAAACATCTACTTTATAATCTGCCATTCTTCTAGAGACGCAGCTAAATATTGCAGACGGACAATTTTTTAAAGGCCTCCACTTACTTTAATGTTTCAGCGAGGAAGAAGCTCTGCTGCACATCGTCATGGGCAGGAGTCGAGGAATAAACATCCTTTACCCCAGAGAACCCCCCGCTGACGCGGCAATACTTCTCAATAGCCTGGGAAAGGATCAGACAAAAGAGTCAAGGACACACATTTTAAGTTTGGAAGGTCAGGTTAAGGGACCCTGTCAAAAGTTCACTGAGCTCTCTATGAGAATTTGACAGTTGAAGAATACAAATTATTATCAAATGAAAATAGTTCCTTCTGGAAAAACTGATTGTGGAATTTCTCCCTATTCAAAACTCTTTAATTTTTTAAGACATCTTGCACATTCCTAACTTAGGAGTCAAATTTAAGTCATTCACACTGGATTCGAGACCTGTATGACACAGCAAAGTCTCACTAATTCTGACAAATCAAGAGGGAGGCAAATCTGAATTAAATTTTTTAAATACAATTTTGTACCTTCCAAGGATAAACAATGATGCTTTAAAAAGAAAGCATTAGTTAGAAGCTCTACATAATAATAGCAATGAGATAACATTTACTGTCTGTGTGTGTTTTTATATGGGCTACAAAAGCAACATTCTAACTCCTGTTCATTCAAATTTAGACAGACATGGGTTAAAGTTGGAGTTTGTCAAACCTCTTTTCAATGGATAATAGTAGGGCCATATGTTAAGAAGCTGTGTAGGGAAAAAGGACCTTAGAAACAGGACAAATTATCCTAGTGCTTCTCAATGAGAGGATACTTCTGCCCAAACCCTTCACCCCTAATTCAGATCTTTCTTCCTTATTCCTCTAAATAAGGACCCTTAAATATTAGGGGACATTCAAGTCAGATACATTGCAGGATTACTGTCTATTGCCCCTGTGGAAAATACAGTTTGATTTATGTAAGCTTTAGTAAGCCAGAGCTACCGACACAAGTGTGTGTCCTGTTCCTGAGCCACCGTGGCAACAGTCTGGCTACCTTCTCAACCTCAGCACAGTTTCACTAGCAGCTCCGTTCCCAACTCTGGACCCGGTGGAAAGCACCAACAAATGCTGCCTCTGCTCCTGTTCTATTCACCCACCTTCCATTACTATTCTCTGTTAAACTTCCTAAGGACTCTCCAGGTCTGGTTGACCAATGACGTGTGAGTGTCCTCACCTTAGTTGAAGTCTTTATCGCACTAGTCCCAGACTACTGCAGTGGTCTCCAAGCCCACCAATCTGCAGGTTACAATCTGATCCTGGGGTTTTGTTACTTCCAACTAAAAAGCCTTCAATAGCTCCTCCCCCTTTGAAAAATCTTTAGTAGGCCTACAATGGATTCTTAAAGTTAGGGAATTTGGGTGGGTAGGAGATGGTGAAGAAAAAGAAGATATGATCGTTTTTTAGACAGGCAAAGGACTTTCCATCCCCATATGAGAAACACCTATGTCATAACTGAGAGGTGTGTGTGTGTGTGTGCGTGTGTGTGCGTGCGCACACACACGCACACACATCTTCTTCTGGAGTCACTGAGTAAAATACATATCCCTTCACTGGCACATAAGGCCAGCCACACGATGGCTTTAAACTCCTTTCTCTTGTTGCCACTGTGAAACATTTTTATATAAATTGGTCTAAGTTCTGCCCTAGAATATATCTTGCATATTCTTGTCTAAGTAATTTACTGACATTACTTATCTCACCTAGAATTCTCTCATTCTATTTACACTACAGATTTAAGTCAATTTAAATATGAATATTTATCATAGATAGTGCTATTTATCATAATTAGTATATCTTAGAGAATAAAACACCCCCTCATTCTCAGGAACAGGCAATACTTCCACAAAAAGACGAGTGATTTTCTTCCCCCCTAGGTACTGAGAGCCCTGAGGGTCTCTCAAAGGCAAGTACTATAAGAGTAAACCCTTGCTTTCTTTACTTACTAACCACTAAAGATTCCCCTTGGAATCAATGTGAAAAATTTATACAATTTATTGCTCCTTCTATGGTGATCCACTAAGGAATTACTTAGACTACAAGCTAAAATGAAGAGGGGGTAATCCAACCAGCCTGTTAATCCGGGCAGTTTTATAATATTTCCTCTTTTTTTTTGGAGTTTGACCACTAATAAGGAAGTACAGAAATTTTATAATCAAATGTGAAAAATTGCCTTATAAATGACTCTCTAGTTACTCAATAGGAATAATGAGTCAACACTAATAGGAAAATACCTCTAATAGAAAACTAAACTGGATTCTAAGGTTTACGTCTGCTGCTTAAGAAACGTAAACTGACTAACAGAGTTTTCCATCAGATAGAGAGAGAGAGAGTCCCACAGTCACTGAACATGCAGTAACGAGGAGGAGGATCACAACACCAGGGAAGGGTCTGAGTAACGCTCTTGCACGTGAAATGAAAAGTTAGTTCACCCACCTGAGCTGCTTCCCAGCCCCACTGCCTGTATCTTGGGTCGTGAGTGAATCGCCACAGGTACCAGTAGGTTTCGATGACTTCCGGGCGGAGGATGTAATACTTCTCAGCCTGCCGGACCGCCACCGCCTCTACTGCGCCGTCAAACTTGAAGGACTCAGGACCCAGCTTTAATGCTGTAACATGAACAAAGCAATAAATGAGCACAGTAAGCCATATGTGTTTGTATGCCAGAGCGTTTTCTCCCCGGAAGGAATGGGGGGTGAAGTAAAGTTGTTTCTTGTTATTTGTTGTATTTTTACTGTTGCTGTTTTGCAAAATCAGGGATTTTTAAAAAGATCCGCATTTGGCTTTCTTATAATAGACTTATAAATATTCCTATTATTCTGACATGAAGGCTCTCTCATAAATAATGTACACCAACATACTGCTAAATCTATTTATATCAATAAGAGTCCAGTCATCCTTTGGAAACAAATGCAAAGGTAGGCAGAAGTACATTACATATTCTGCTTTGGCCCAAAATAAAATGAGACAGAAAACTGTACTGCGTTGAATTCTTTTTTAATTAGCCAAGACAATTTTAAAGTCCTTTTAATGTAACACACACGTAAGAAAACATGTTAGGTCTTTTATTTTTTAGTGATATTTTAAAGCTCAGACCTTGAGTTAGATTTAGTTGTAGAGTACATAATTTTTAAAGGATATTAGAAAACTAAAACTTACATAATACAGTATATGAAAATAATATATTTTAAAACTTAAATCAGTTTTTAAAATAAACTTTCTTCTTCTATAGCATCAAAACACGCAGCAAGGAAGAAGTTGAAATTGCCAATCATTAAGAATTTCCCTAGTAATTTGCCCAATTAGTCGTAAAGAGAGGAATAACCAACAAATTATCAAATATTTTGTAAGAAAACGTCTATCCAGTTTGAATAAAACATGTCCATTTACACATATATTTCAGCATCACATACTCTTCCTTGGATGATATGACTTCCATTCAGGCTGGAATATCGCACTACCTGGGAAGCGTTTTAAAACTTCTTTCTAATAACACTAGCACCCTAAACCTGGGCAACAGAAAGTCACCTTTCCTTGGGATGTTGAAGTCCCACACACTGCCACTCTCAGCGACCATCTTTCTTTCTTTCTTTTCACAAGGCTGCCCTGGTGGCAAGTAGTTGCAAGGTTTCTCACCTCTTTCATGATAATGCTGCACATTTTTATATTTCCTTAGGAAAGAAAAGGCAGCACAAAAACTATAATGCTGATGGACCACAAACAAAACCATGGCATCAATGTTCGCATGACGTGTTGCTGTGGCTCAATTTCAGGATTACAAGGGTGACACCATAAGCTCCAAACAATTACAATTCAAAGGTGGTGAAAACAAAGCCTTCCTTACTATGCCCATCCCCCTAAAAAATACAAAACTAAAAACACGGTTGTGATGGTGGGTAGTTCTATTAAAGGCAAAACATGTGATCCAGAAGAGTTAACCACAGTGTCTACACAGCTGAGTCTTGGAGAGATGATGCAGAACTCAAGCAGGGGTTTTTAACCTGAAGTTCACGAACTCTACAGGAGGCTTTGGAAGAGGGAGACAGATTTATGTCCAAAAGCCCCTGAAATTGTTGGCAAAACTTTATGGGTGTTCAAAAAGCACTGACCAGATCCTCAATGAGATGTGAAGTTAGGAATAACCAACAAATTATCAATATTTTGTAAGAAAACGTCTCTCTAGCTATTGAAAGGTCTGGCATACAATCAACTCTTATTTGGCATTTAATAGATGCTTTTCAAATGATAAAAGTCAAACATCCTAAGTACTGTAAATCCAATAAAAAAGTAAGGTAAGTTATTTTGTCTGGATGTCTTATGTTTTTCCTTTCTCAAAGATTATGATGCTACGAAGTACAAATGTTACTCTTAAGGCTAACTTTAAATAACTTCTTAATTATAATGATAATATTGTCTGAATTGAAGGAGAAATTGGCTGCATGGAACTAATATTTTAAACTCACTAAAAACTGTATTTCATTTACTGGTCACTCAAATTTCACACATAAAACATACCAGAAAGATAACGTAATTGTCCTGTGAGGAGTTGGTGAGTGTAAAGTGTATAAGCTATCACACCCATATTTTGGCCAAATCATTAGTTTCATGTTTCTGAAGGCACTATTTCATAGGTGCTTTTTTATTTAAAAAACTAGAGGCCCAATGTATAAGATTCATGCACTGGGGGTGAAGGGTGGGACTTGACAGTAAATTATCTTTAAAATAGAAATTCAGTTATTTAATATAAGCAACAATTCATCTTCTGAAATCGCAAATAGAAATTACTTTCAAGGAATTCATCATTTCATACAGAAACATGCACTTTTAAACCACAGAAAACCTTGAAAGGTCTAATCCAGTTTTTCTCAACCATATTTTCAGGCTTTTTAAAAACCAATTTGCCTTCTCTTTTCACGAAATGTTAATAATACATACTGTCTACCTATCTATAACTATATGTATATCTATGTTTGTACATAAAAAAATATTTTTCATTCTCATTACTGTCACCACTGAGAATCATCACATTTTCCAGGCAAGGACACTGAAGCCCAGAAATATTACATATTTGCCTAAAGCAATGCCAGAGGATCTTTTAGTTAAAGGAACAAACAACTCAAAAATTATTGGTGACCTGACTAAGAAACTACTGGTTTCCTAGACACCAATTATATATTCAATACAACTACTATTATCTTTTTTATTTTCACAAGAGGACAGGCAAGGCATGTAACCGAAATTGGCCTCTTTTGTGTCCTTTTATGTAACTTTTCATAGAAGTTGAAAAAAAATGGCAAAATGGATTCTTACTATAGGAAAATACTGTTATCCCATACATCCCCCAAATGCCCTACCTCTTGTCTTTCAAACAACTTCTTCAAAACTTCTATTAATAAAAACAGCAGCAGAATTCAGAAAAAAGAGCAAGTGATGCAGGAACACATCTCCAGAACTAAAACTCAAGTTCTTAAGAAAATAATTTACTGAGTTAGAATAACTATTTTGAAATAAAAATGCCTATATATTTTCCTTCTAATTTCTGAACATATTTTTAACTTGTCAGTTATTTTGGACTAAGTAATTAGCGTTATTAATATTCTTACCAGTTCTATCATATGACTCGTGGCACGTTCGTGCAATTTCTGCCCCTAGCTCTAAATAATGACCAGCTTTGTTCCTGGAACCATCTGCTCCAAGTGCAAACATTCCCCCAGCAAAGCAGGCCAAATGCCCCATCTTCTTTTCCAGGTGCCCATTCTTCCATTCGCCAATAAAAGTAAGGCCTCCACGGGATTTCTTAATAAGATGTTTTTCTATAGCCTATAAGAAAGAGTAAATATTCAAAATTTCAGAAGCAAAATGTGAGTGTTCAAACTTACTGCATCCTTCTGACTATAACACCTTGTTAATATGAGACTCCATAAAGCAGCAACTTTTCCAAATTAGAAGGCTTAATTTACAATGAGTTTTGGAGTAATCAAGTTGTGTCTGAGCAAAGCAATACATGCCACATCCTAGTTCAATTCCTGTGTATTTTTGTAAACAAGTACAGAAAATTGATTCCCTAAAAGGTAAAGATATCAAATAGGAAATAATAACCTTTGTTTAATTTAAAGACAAACAACTATAACTCTAAGTACTGATCAATAACTAGAGTCAGAATTATATATACTTTGCAGTATATATAAAATATACAACTTTTAAAAAGTGATTAAAATCATTAAAGAGATATGTTTACACTATATCAGAAACCAAATAACATTCTAAGTGGTTATCACACTATTGTATTTCACAGTTTTTGCTTGGAAATATCATATGTAAGTGTTGCCAAGAATGAAACTTGTGCCAAATGTAAACTGCCACCACACTGTGACAGAGGTTACATAAATACAGAACCGTGGTAAGAGCACAGGCTCTGGAGGCAGGCTGTTTAGTTCCAGGCCCCATCACTCACGGGTACAACCTTCATAACATCGCTTCCACTCTCCCTGCCTTGAAGTCCTCGTGTGTAAAGTTAAATTACTTCACATATGTAAAACGGTTAGAACAGTGCCTGGCACAGAGGAGTACTGTTTTGCCCTTATTATTTATCCAGAGGCTCTCAATATACACCTTCAATGGGTCATTTGAACAAAGAAATGTTAATGGAAATGCATGTAAAGTCAGAAGATTTTCTAGTCTCTATAGGCAATAATTAAAATTAAAATAAATTTTCATACATAAATATGCTAAATTTCATCAAAATGCCACAATAAAGGAACACTTAATATTAAGACTTTTATATCAAAAAACTTAACAAACTACAATGAATGCATATAATAAAATGCATATAAGATGTTCATCTGTCACTATCAAATACAATGTATATTCCTTATGCTAAATAGGTAAGTGTTCTGAGCATAATTACCTCAATAGCATTATCATACATATTTCTTGCCTCCAGGTCTGTTTTATCTGACATCAACCATGCTTTCAGTAAGTATTCATAAAAACTGTCTCCCAGCCCGCCAACTGATGTATGATCTGTAACAAAGAGAAAAGAGAAGGATGGAGGTGGAGAAAAGAGAAGACAGAAGATAATTACATGCTTCTCAATTAAAATGACTATTTAAAAATTATGTTGACAGCTCTATTTCCAACATACTTCAAATTTAGTCTAGTAAGAGCATACTGTAATGCATCTCCTCTACATATACCCAATTTTCTAGATAAATCTTCTGCTGGATGTATTTCACATACTTAGTAGTATTTTTCTTCAGTCACACAATTTGCATAATGTCCCACATCTAAACATTTCCTTTATTAAAAATAATTATATATTAATGGTTTTAACTATATAAGCTGTAAGATTAAATGTGAGAGACATACTAAGTTCTGATGTTAACCGAAAAGAGCTCATTTTTCTACAGAATGGTGAATGGTGAATTCTGTGCAGTAGGCAATAGATTAAAAGAAATCCACAAAGAAAAAAAAAAAGCCCAAGAATTCCTTTGTAATATCACCTTGCACAATATATTAAGTTGTTGAATCAATATTCTTGATTACTATTTATAAAGCTATTAGTACATATTTGTTTGTCCTAGGTATATTCTTATTTTTATAGATGACATATCATCCATATTTTTAATCTTATCCGATTTAACAATATAATTCCCAAGGCAACCATACTTTTTTATTCCTAACTTTCTATAAACCCTGCCCCACACCCTTAAGCTTTGTTTCAAAATTCACATCTTCCCTGCTTTAAAAGAAAAATATCACATATTACATTAATATATTACTGGCTTTTCAAATTAGTGAAAAAGAATGGACTATTCGGGTTTATAGAAACACTGTCTATCTGGGAGAAAATGCATATTAATATTTATGTCTTTAGCTCACAAAAATAAATTTGTGGTGGATTAATGACTTAAAAGTAAACAAAACTTAAGTATAACAGAAGGAAAACCAACATAGAGCACATACAATTAACAAAATGCAAATTGATAATTAACCTAAGAAAGGAAACTCAACTTCACTAATGATCAGAGAAAAGCACATTAAAACAATGAGATTCCATTTTTGTCTACTTAATGGGCAAACATTTTAAAAGATTAATAACAATGTTGATAAGATATGGCTCATAGTTGCTGGAACTTGAAAGGCAATTTTCTAGTAGCTATCAAAATGTAATATAGGTTTCCTGGTTCTGGAATTACCCTACACTAACACTTCCACAAATACACAACACCGATCTAAATGCATCACAGCACTATTTCCATTAGTAAAATAGTAAGATGCCTCATATGTCTAAAAATGTGGCTAAATAAATTATGTATAAACATACACACATACTCTAGCAGACCATGAAATCATAAAAGAGAATCAGGCAAATCTGTAACCTGATATTGGAGGATATTCATTATATGTTGTTGAATAAGGGGCAAAAAAGCAAGTTTCAGAACAACATAGTTTGATACTACTAAAGAATTGTGTGTTTAAAGAAAAAGTTTGAAAAAATAACTGTCAGCAATGATTTCATCTAATAAAAAAAAAGGAGCCCTTCAATTTTTACTTTATATGCTTACCTGTTAACAAAATACATGTGTCTTATGTAATTAAGTCATCTTTTGTTATAGAAAGTAAAAAATGGGGGAAAGTGCCCTCATTTACTTCAGGCAATATATCTGCCCGTACTCTAATAATTCACCTATACCTTAAGCCCATGTTCCCTATAATGACTTTGAACAAATACCTGCTTTTAGTTCTACTTTTTACTCACGTAATTCAAATACTTGTACCTATTGTTTATGAACCTCTGGAGTTCCCTTTTCTGCAATTCTCTTGGAGTAGTTCTAGATTATACTGTTCTTAGATCTACTCACCCACTCCCAGCCAGAATGTGTTCTATAAGCTTGCTGAAATATGTGTTTGTTCTGATCTCTCAACTTGCCCCTAAATCTCTTTACTCTTATGTGATTACTAGAGGCCGGCTGCACAAAATTTGTGCATGGGGGAGGGGAGGGTCCCTCAGCCCAGCTTACACCTTCCTCTCCCAATCCGGGACTGCTGGCTCCTAACCGCTCGACTGCCTGCCTGATTGCCTCTAACCACTCACTTGCCTGCCTGATCACCCCTAACCGCTTCTGCCTTGGCCCCTGCCACCACAGCTTTGTCCAGAGGACGTCCGGAAAGTCATTTGGCTGTCTGGTCTAATTAGCATATTACTCTTTTATTATTATAGATTCCTTTCTGCATTTCTGTACTTTCATTTCATTGCAGTCTCAAGAAGGATGTTTGGCCACAGTAGTAGAGTTATAGCTCAATCTTCTACCATGAAGCAGAAGTCCTAATAAACCTTTCATAAGTTTACTTCCTTTTGAATATCCCTGCAATTAACTAATGTTATATATATTGAATTTCTCATTCCCTTGTCTCCTAATTTGTTCCCACTGCTCAATCATGAATAAAAACCAAAGCATGTGGGAGCCTAGGGAATCTTACTTTACTCTAGTATTTCTTGCTGGTGTTGGACTTTTAAGCTCGTAACCACTGTGTTATTCAAGATGATTTTAGGTGGTACAAAAAAATCTTTTATAAATTGTAATAGTTTTATTAATTAACCTTATCAAGATGATCTTTTAACTGACTCTGATTTTGAAAGAAGCTCTAGTGTTGATAAAACGCTTTTACACAGCACCACATGGTATAGAGAAATCGTTCATGAAAGAGAGATTCAATTGATGCAGCAAACTTCATGGTTATCTTATTTTAAGAAATTGCCACAAGCACCCCAACTTTCAGCAACCGCCACTCTGATCAGTCAGCAGCCATCAATAAGAAGCCATTGTGGAGGATGTATTGATCAGGAGTTATAGTAACTGTGGGAGAGAACTGAAGACCTAATTGACTAAAGGGAAGAAGAAATGAAGGCCAGACCCTCAAAAGAGTTTGAATTTTGGCATGTTGAGCTTGAGATGCCAGTTGGAAATCTAAATGAATATGATAAACAGGCGATCAGATATGCAGAAATCCAGAGAGAGCACTAAGTTAGGGGTATACGTTAGGGAGTCATCAATACATAAAATGGATTTGAACCATGCGAGTTTATCCAGAGAGAATGGAGTGATTAAAGGAAATAAATGGTACTCTGGAGTATTAACACTTAGAGAAGAGTCATCAAAATAACATACAGGGTTTTGTAAAACTCTGTGCTCTGGCTATATTGTAGATCTATGGAAAGAACAAATGAGCAGGAAAGTAAACAAGATTAAGAAACATAATAGAATTAAAGGAGGTGAAATGGTGGGAGAAAACAGGGAAAAGCAAACATCATGTTTGCTTAGGAGAAATGTATTTTGGATCTGTGAATTATTGCCAGAGTTTACAGTTTAGCTGTATGTTACTCAAGTTATAGGATGTAGTCACAGTCCTACTCACATGATCTCTCCAATCCTTCTAAACTATCGCTCCAGTGGAAGATCATTCTATATAATAAAAGCCTAATATGCAAACTGACCAAACAGTGGAACAACCAGTAGAATGACCAGTTGCTATGATGCACACTGACCACCAGGGGGCAGATACTCAATGCAGGAGCTGCCCGCAACCTCCAGATCCCAGGCTAGCCAAGGCAGGTACAGGGGGGGGGAGGGGGAGGGGGAGCCTCCCCCGATAGCCACTCAGAAGGAGGCGACCGGCAGCAGCAGCAGAGAGTGGGGATGGCAAGCGGGCAGTGCCAGGCCTAGGGATCCAACCCATGCATAAATTTCATGTATTGGGCCTCTAGTATGCTTAATAAATGAACACAAACCAGAAGCCTGAGATCCATGATAACTATGGAATTTATAACCCAGTAGTCTGACTTCTTACTTAAACCATTGAACCATGCCTGTTAGGTGTTGAATTCAATGAAATAAGATTCTCCAAGCTCCTCAATATTCAGAAATTGATAACAAATTATAAAACACAACTAAATATCAATGATTCACATCATCTGTGTTAGCATGTCATGAAGTTAATGGCAGGTTTCTAACAGAAACTGAAGTATTTTATAGAAAATTCTAGATTAAAAACTAATGTTTATATCATGTGCTTAAAGTTTATGACACATTTTCAGATATATTATCTTAAAAATATGATCCAAATGGCTATCCTATTAAATAAGTACAATTAGAACAGATGAAAAAACAAAGGCACAGAAAAGTAAAATAACATTTAAATTATTAAGTGGAAAATCCAGAATTAGTCTTCTAACTCAAATATTTTACCCATTCTTGTTTTTCCTAGTTTTTAATTTATTAGTATAAAATTTAATAAATTAGTAATGACCAATATCCTATATTTTCTTCACTTCAATCCTTAAATGGTATAAGCTAAGCATTATACTTAGAAAACTAGCAAAAAAAATAAAGGAAAAATACTAATGATGTGCCTTTAAATCTAGGTTTCTTACTATACTCTTTCATATCTGTTGCCAAGAACTTTTCCTGAAGGTAATTACTAGTAATTATTCTCTGTGATTGCTATGTGCATGTCACAAACATTATCATTATTCTAATTACAATATAGTTAGCCAAAGCTGAATTGTTAAATTTCAGTTCAATTCTCTGTTTTGCAGACTATTTATAGATATGACAGATGTATACTGCTCAAAGATAATAATGGAAGTTGATGTACTTTTCAGAAGCTGATATAAAATATATGAAACATTAAAAGGAACAAATTGGACAATTTGGTAAAGGCTGCAGCTGCTAAAGGATATAAGAGCAACTCCCCTACGATTTTAAAGACCTCTTGCCAATAACAATTGAGTAGCTTTTTATAACATCCTCAAAATTAATACTGCTGAGAGTCAATGTATTCTGAAGAAGCAATTTCAATTTATTTATGGGGGGGGATGAAAGGATTATTTTTATTGCAATTCTTTACTGTGATGAAATAAATATAACAAGAAAGTTGACATTTTAACCATTCTACAAGTAAAAAACAGAAACTACAAGTGATTAGAAACTGCCAAAGGTAACAGCACTAGTAAATGACACGAACTGGGGGCTTCTCGTTCTATATGTAGTGTACTTAACACTACACATCAAGCAAAAGTTCCCACACAAATCATCTTTTAACACAGCATCAACTGTACTGGAAATACTTACATTGACCCCAGCGACCTGTTCTTGGGTTCAAATAATTTGGATAAAGACCATTTGGACGATCCATTTTCTGAAGTAGCTTCCGAATGTGCATGACCTAAAGAATGCAATTAACAAAAATAAATGGATTTATACTTATCTAAGCTTTGTGTTTTTTCCTCACTCAGAACCCTCACCACTTCCTCTACCTTTTTTTGTGTGTGTGCAGTGGTCAAGGAAAGCTACTATTTTTAAAGTGCCTCATTTTTATGATGACATATGATCATTATATAAAATCAAGCAACAGTAAAAATACAAAGCAAAAAGCCACTGGGGTTTTGGTGGCACTGAACTTAGGGTGCAGTTGGAGAGGACAAAAATCTAAGTTCTCTGCAGATAAATCCACCAAAAGATACAGTTCAAAATTACTGATAGGTCCTAATCTGCTGGCCAGGCCAAGCATCCTCACCCGTGCACAAATTCGTGCACCAGGCCTCTAGTAATGTATGTTTTTATAAAATGACACTTTCTTGCCTCTTGTAGCTGATGAGAAATGCTACTGATTTTTAATATCTATATTCAAAAATATATTAATTTTTTATTAAATTATTTCTAATAATTTAAATGTAGACTGTCTTAATATTTTAGGTAGATAATCATGTAATTTGTGATTAATTACTGTTTTTTTTTTCTCTTTTTCTTTTCAAGTCAATTCCATTCTTGAACTTTCTGTTCATTTTGTTTTTCTTGCCTTACTATGCTGGCTAGGAATTCCAGCATAATGCTGAATAGAGATGACAATGTGATTTTTAAAAAGCCTACCAGTCATTAAAACTTCTCAAATAACAGTAAATATTTTAAATATGTTCTAAAAAAAATCTCTTTAGGCAATTTAAAAAGAAAAAGGCCAGAACTCCTAATACACATATTTCTAGAAAGGCAAGTCTTTTTATAATTGTTGAAGGACATTTTATTTTAAATATGGCACTCTTCACGAATTTGCATGTCATCCTTGTGCAGGGGCCGTGCTAATCTCTGTATCATTCCAATGCTAGCATGTGTATGGCCAAAGCAACTCTTTTATAACAAAAGAAAGAGAGCTAACCTTTTTGTAGTAAACTGGATCCCCTGTCAAATAGCTGAGGTGGACAAACTCCATATGCAGTGTCCCAAATTCAGCAAGAATGCTGCTACCCGCAGATGCCCAGCCCCAGTTCCGCCCGACTCCACTAAGTGAAAGCAAAGAGAAAAGAAGAATTAGAAAAAGAACTTATATTTTTAAAATGAATACATACATTTTAAATAAATATCTCAGAAATTATTATATTTACTAGAGGCCCGGTGCACGAAATCCATGCACGGGGCGGGGTGTGTGTGAAGAATGCCCTTCAGCCCAACCTGCTCCCTCTCCAATCTGGGACTCCTTGAGGGATGTCCAACTGCCCGTTTAGGCCTGATCCTACCTGGATCAGGGCAGTTGGACATGCCTCTCACAATCCAGGACTGCTGGCTCCCAAATGCTCACCTGCCTGCCTTCCTGATTGACCCTAACCGCTTCTGCCTGCCAGCCTGATCACCCCTAACCACTCCCCTGCCAGCCTGATTGATGCCTAACTGCTTCCCTGCCAGCCTGTTTGCCCCTAATTGCCTTCCCCTGCAGGCCTGGTCACCCCTAACTGCCCTCCCTTGGAGCTCTGGTCACCCCCAACTTCTCTCCTCTGCTGGACTGGTCACCCCCAACTACCCTCTCATGCAGGTGTGGTCCCTCCCAACTGCCCTCCCCTGCTGGCCATCTTGTGTTCGCCATCTTGTGTCCATATGGGGGCAGAATCTTTTGACCACATGGAGGCAGCATCTTGTGTGTTGGAGTGATGGTCAATCTGCATATTACTCTTTTATTAGATAGGATAGAGACCTGGTACATGGATGGGGACCAGCTAGTTTGCCTTGAAGGGTGTCCCAGATCAGGGTGAGGGTTCCCTTGGGGTGTGGGGTGGCCTGTGGTGATTTGCAGGAGGCCCTGGTATCTGGGATTTATTTATCTTCTGCAACTGAAACTTTGTAGCCTGGAGCGGAGCCAAGACTCCTGCTCCCTCTGTGGCAGCAGCCATTGATACTTTGTTGCCTTAAGCAGATGCCTTAAGCAGGGTGTGTGGAAAGCTTGGTTTCCTCCACTGTGGAGTCAACCCAAGCCTCCCTCCTGCTCTCTCTGTGGCCATAGCCATCTTAATTGGGTTAATTTGCATACTCGCTCCTGATTGGCTGATGGACGTAGCTTGTGGTGTAGCGGAGGTACGGTCAATTTGCATATTGCTCTTTTATTAGATAGGATAACACTGAATGTAAACTATAATTAAAAAATAAAAATCTAAAAATTATTATATCTAACACAATAGCTTATTTATATCTAAAATTTTATTTTTTTATTAAAATATTTTTTGGCCCTAGCTGGTTTGGCTCAGTGGATAGAGCATTGGTGTGCAGACTGAAGGGTTGTGGGTTCGATTCCAGTCAAGGGCACATGCCTAGGTTGAGGGCTCGATCCCCAGTAGGGGGCATGCAAGAGGCAGGCAACCAATGATTCTCTTTCATCACTGATGTTTCTCTCTCTCTCTCCCTTCCCTTCCTCTCTGAAAGCAATAAAAATATATATTAAAAGAATTTTAATAGGAACTTATCCACATTTTTAAAAATTAAAACAACATAGAAAAGTATACAGTAAACTTATTTCACCCCAGAAATCTCATCTCTTTTCACACTGCCAAGTCCCACAGATATCACTTTCATTAAGTTGTATGTTGGTACAGAATTTTTAATGCATACCTATCTAATAAAAGAATAATATGCAAATTGACTATCACCCCAACATACAAGATGGCTGCCCCCATGTGGTCAAAGATGGCCACTACAAGATGGCCAACAGGGGAGGGCAGTTGGGAGGGACCAGGCTTGCAAGAGAGGGACCAGGCCTGCAATTTTGTGCAAGGGAGGGCAGTTGTGGGTGATCAGGCCAGCAGGGGAGGGTAGTTGGCAGGGACCAGGCCTGCAAGGGAGGGCAGTTGGGGGTGACCAGGCTAGCAGAGGAGGCAAGTTGGGAGTGATCAGGCTGGCAGGGGAGCAGTTAGGCATCAATCAGGCTGGCAGGGGAGTGCTTAGGGGGTGATCAAGCTGGCAGGCAGAAGTGGTTAGGGGCAGTCAGGAAGGCAGACAGGCAAGCAGTTGGGAGCCAGCAGTCCTGGATTGTAAGGGATGTCCGACTACCTATTTAGGCCCGTTCCGAGTAGGGTAGGATCGGGCCTAAACAGGCAGTCGGACATCCCTCAAGGGGTCCCAGATTGGAGAGGGTGCAGGTCTGAGGGACACCCCACCCCATGCATGAATTTCATGCACTGGGCCTCTAGTACTGCATAAGTAATCCATATATATTTTTTATTATTTTCTTCCTTCTTTAAACAAAATATAACAAAGTATTCTTACTGCTCTGTACCTTGTATTTTAACTCTTAAGATGTACCTCAGTGGTCTTTACACATTAGTTCATTAACAATTTTCTTTTAAAAGCTACACAAAATTCCATGATAGTAATGACTTGCAATTCAATGTCCCACTCCAGAGGCCTATGGAGATGTGTGAGAGCATTAATTCTGAACTGTCTCAAACCTTGAAGGTGCAAGTTGGCACCAAAGATGTAACATCTATAATGGCCAGGACAGTATGACACAATAAAGAACTGTCCGGCATCAAATGTTAACAGTGCCAGTGTGAAAGCTACTACACTATGTGAACAGATGTAATTTAATCAATACCCTCTTGGTGGTCTGTCAGCATATTTCTAATATTTTGCTATTATGAAAACTTTTATAGTGAATAGTCTTATGTACATTTCTTTTGTGCAGATGTATTGCTAGGATATCTTCTTGTATTTTTTTTTTTAGCCTGCCTTATAATTTTTATTGGAAGCCAGACAACATAAATGAAAAAATGTCGAGGCATGAGGCACTGTCTTCTCTTTAATAAGGTTAAGTTTCTTTTGAAACTCAGGTTGAGTAGAGGCAGATTACCTTGGTGTTCGGCTTTGTTAAGGGTAATCTATTTCAGTTTTACCTCTACTCCTAAGGAGTAGCCCTCTGAGACTCAGCTGAAAGCCAGGGGTGTTTATCAAGAGACCTCCACCTTGTACCCTCGAACACTAACCTCTATCTCCCCAGTACCACGTCACTTAAATCTTCTCCTTTGCCCACTAGCCTACAGATGCTGGAGTCTTGCCTCATGCATGTGCAATCAGAGTCAGCCAACAGCTGGAGGAAAATCTGTACATAAATGTTTGGGCCTTTCCTCTGCAGTCCCTTCCTGTCTTGAGGCTGTGCCTCATGTCTCCGTCATTCTGGCAGCTCCAGGACCTGGTCCAGGCCTCCTCTGCCCCATGGTAGGCTTGGCCTCTCTTGCTCTGTACTGTGACTTGGAAAATGCCCTCAGGGGAAAAGCCAGTGTTTACATGGAGATGGCCTTCTCTTCGGAAGTCCCACCTGCATTAGTTGCTCTAGAATGCCTCCAAACCATTTGGTTAAGCGTTTATGGTTGTTTTTGACGGTAAGGTTAGTCTGATATAAGCTATTCCATGGTTAGAACTGGAAGTCTAGATTAATTATTCAAATAGCAGAGTTATTCTTACGAGATCTCTAAACCATTCTCCAGGGTCTTTTCTACTTCGGGGACAAAGTAAGAATGCAAGTCTTTCTCTCATTTTATACCCACTTATAGAGTACCAATTCAATATCCCACATTTTATTCAGGTGTGTTGAGAAAACATTAAAATAGTCATCAAGCCCAAAAGGTCACCAGTTTGATTCCTGGTCAGGGTATATATGCCCAGGTTATGGGCCTGACCCCCGGTAGAGAGCATGCAGAAGGCAGCCAATCTATGGTATTTCTCTCTCAACGATTTTCTATGTCTCTATCCCTTTCCCTCTCTCTCTTGGGGGAAAAAAAAAAGTTAGCAATACATGATCACTATCTCGCTTAACATTCTTTAATTTTTTGATGCAGTTTTTACACTATCTTTAAAAATAATATAGTATCAGTAACAGATTTTTCTGTGTGCTAGAAGTGAGAATCAAGGAAGTAATAAGGATATAATTTAGTAACTACGCAAGATAGTCATTTATTCCCAAATACTAAGTGCCTACTATTCTCCAGGAGATGTGATAGTGAACCTCACATATAACATTCCTGCTCCCAAAACAAATAAGAACATTCTATCTATCTATCTATCTATCTATCTATCTATCTATCTATTTTAGGGGGGTGGTTGTTGTTATTAATTCTAACCTGAGGATATTTTTCCATTATTTTTAGGGAAAGTGGAAGACAGAAAAAAACATCAATGTAAGAGAAACACATCAATTGGTTGCCTCCTGCACATGCTCCACCAGGGCCCAAGCCAGGGAGGAGCCTGCAAACAAGGTATGTGCCCTTGATTGGAATCAAACCCGGGACCCTTTGTTCCACAGGCTGATACTCTACTGAGCCAAACTGGTTAGGCAATAAGACCATTTTAAGTAATGGTATTTGTTATGAAGAAAATTAAATAGAAAAACAGAATAGTGGGTACTGGTGAAGGTGAGTTAGCAGGCAGGCTCTTTATGTATAATGTTCAGAGAAAGTGCTTCTGAAAAGACACAATTTGACTGAGAACTGAATGATGTGAGAAGGAGCAAGTGATGATTAGATCTGATAGAAGATATTTCCCATCAGAGAAACAGCAATTGCATAATTAAATCAAAACTCTAATAGATCAATTAAAATAAGAATTCTACAACAAGAATAACAGCATACAAAGAGAATTTACCTTTTCAGATTCACCATTGCCCAGGGAATCCCAGTAGGTGTATTAAAGGCAGGAAGGAGTTTCTCAGCCAACTGAACTGCTTTAATCTTGAATATCTGAGATAAAAACATGAATATTCATAAATTATAGTAACCAATTAATAAATTACAGCCATCACCATATACTGGTCTCCCATACAATGCATACCTAAATGTACTGGATATATGCAAGTACAGGGTGAAAAATGACATCTCTGTGGTACCATGTACCATACATAGCAATCAGGGAAAATGTAAACTGGATACTGAGGAAAGCTAGCCAATGTGCAATGGACTGAAATTACAATTAATTGAAAGGTAAGGATATGGTTTTGGTGTTGACAGTATCTTTATTTTCAGCTGGCAAAGATCTAGGAGAAAACATTAGGCTATTAAATGTTCATCCATGGTATACAAGCTTAGAATAATTATCTAAACAAAAGAAAAAGATACAACCCTATTTGGATAAATACCCTTGAAGTATATAAGTACATTTATGTCTCAACATTTTCCATCAAAGTTTAATCAATTTATTAAAGGAAAAGAAAACATTTGAGTTCACACTCCAAGTTTAATTTGAGATTTATAAATGCTTCATTCCTTGGTTCCAATTGCTATTTTTGGTACCTAAACAATCAATTACCTAAGTATCAGTCTTTCTATGTACTTTTAAAATTGTGTACTATTACCAAGATATACATTGTAAGATTTCTAATATCCTTAGCATATCAAAATAGTTAGGTTTGTGTACTCTACTTTGGAACTACTGACTTATAGGCTCCAAACTGAGATTGGGTCATCATATCTCATTACGAAAAGTGGCACATTCTCCTATATGCCTCAAGTCTCTCCTCTCAACTTGGTGAGTTATTAACTGACTAGATGTTTGGCAAACACACACACACACAGCAAGCACATTTTTCCTAGTTAAAATATATCAAACTTATGTTTATACTTGTACAGTATTCTATAGTAAGAGATGTATTAATTTATTCAACCATTCCCCCGCCATGGGCTTTTCCAATATCGGCTACTACAAACTCACTACTGCAATGAAATATCCTTCTGAGTATACTTTATGTATCCACATTGAGACTTTTATGGAATATAATTCTAAGTAGATAACTGGTTCAAAGAGAACTTAAATTTTTTTGTTTTAATCCTCACCCAAGGATATTTTTCCATGGATATGTAGACAAAATGGAAGAGAGAGGGAAAAGACAGAAATACTGATGTGAGAGAAACACATCTCTTGCACAAGTCCTCACGAGGGCTCAGGCCAGGGAGAAGCCTGCAACCAAAGTATGTGCCCTTGACCCGGAATCAAAACCAGGACCCTTCAGAATGACAGGCCAATGCTCCATCCACTGAGCCAAACTGGCTAAGGAGAGAATTTTAAATTTTACTTGACATTGCAAAATTATTTTTCAAATATCGTATCATGTGCATTCCCTCTAACAGCTTCTTTACATTTCAAGTGGGTGCATTTAACTGTATGTAAATTGTGTCAACAGAGATGCTTAAAATAAGTAATCTGGGCCTTGAAGTTCTTCACCAGGCGGAAGTGGAAGCATAAGTGTTTACTTTAGGCAGAAAATTATGGCATAGCTCTATAAAAATACAGGGAAATAAAGCAATGTGTCTAAATACACAGTGTCATGAATACTGAACTGGGGGGATTCCCCTCTCTCCTTCCTGGATTTCATCTCTACATTTCTAGCTCCTGTGGTAGGAGACTCCAAACCCTTCTGATCTGTCAAACCAGTAATCATAACATGGCTATCAACTATGAATTAGTATTAGTTCTGTGACTTTAAAAACGTAGAATGAGTACAAAAGTGTACATGAATTCTTACATTTAAGTGGAAAACGTTGGAGAGTATATTTTAAAATGTTATCTGGGTCAGCAAAGCATAGTGGAATGTTTGTTCAAGTACCAGCACATCGGTAGAAAATTAAGGTGTTGAATTTTCAATGAAAATAGCAGCAATTTTTGGAGCAAAATCAGGTTTCCAAAAAGTAAAATGAGAATTAGTGCAGAACAATAACGACTAATATTTAAACCAGGGAAAAAATAATACTCTACATCATTTTTTTCATTAACTCAAAACTTTCCTTAAATGACTTTAGATTTAAAAAAATGATGTTCTGTTTGTCTTAGAAACATCTTTAAACTTATTTAAAAATGACCTTACCCCACAGACAATACAGTACTATTTGTGTTTTAGTAAAGAAAGATTTTGGTGGTGGTGTTTCTTTTCTTTTATTTTTATTATCTATGAAATATGTATTAAACTCCACATAACCAATTCTCTACTCGTTCTGACAGATTTCAGATGCAGTTATCCACATAAATTATGTTATTACTTTATTCAGGAAGGGATGCCACTTTGATAACCATTAAAAAATGAGAAGAGACAATCCTGTAAAAGGTACGCCATATATTTGAGGATAGAAGTAAACATAATAAATCACCAAGATTTTTAAACTTGTGAATATGTAATATAAATAGCCTTGTTCTAAGAAAATAAAATGATAAAGTTTCACATTATGAGATTAATAAATCAACAGGAGAGGAATGCTCTATCAGGATGACATATGACCCTCATTTGGTTCATTATACAAGAACACAGAATGAGTTATTTACAGCATTCTAATTGACTGGATATATAGCAAACACACACACACACACACACACACACACGTAAAATGTTTTATGAGAGGCATTTTGCCATCTTATAAGTTATAGGTAATTTTCTGGCTTATATGAGACATAGGTATTTATTGTCTAACTAGTATTAGAATATTGTCATATCCAAATTATTTTTCTATTATGTTTTATATTACTTTTTAGCAGAACTCAGGGACTCATTGTTTTCCTAAAACATATGGATTAGAGCTTTCCATGTAAAATGATCAAGGAGAAAAGTAAAATGGTCATTATTTTTCTATTGCATGAGGAACTCACAAAAGTAAAAATGTTCTGTTTTATGAGTAGACTATATCCTAAAAAAATATTATATATCCATTTTAAAATAAATAAAAGGATTCTCCACGCATTAGAAACACAGAATACTTACCATACAGGAAAAAGTCGAAGGAGAAGAAAAGCAAAGTAATATCTATTGAGTCAGGTACTATGCTAGGCACTGTCACATAACTTAACCTCACAACTCTCAAGTGAACTCTCACATTGTCATGGATGAAGAAACTTCAATTATAGAAGACAAATGCCTTGCCAAATGCCACACGAAAGGGAGGCAGAGTAGGAATTCAACCTCTAACTCCAAATCATATGTACTTTTCTCCTCAAAATGGCAAAAATAGAAATAATGGTAACATGATATGCCTTTCAACATATTAATGTTTTCCTATGATAACAGCAACCAAATTTCAACATTCTGCTTCAACTTTCAGGTGGGGAGCCCAGTGTGAACAGCCAACGCTAATATTTCTCTTTCCTGTGCTGTTCATAATTAATTTTGAATCATATTGCCTTTTAGTCGAAAAATTAATCAAGTATGCCAATTACACAAATTATTTAATACTTCTACATAATCAGATAAGCATAAAGGTAAAAAGAAAAATGCGCTCCTTTCTCAAGAAATTGAAAGAAGAATCTGAAATTGAAGGCACCAAAGTAGTTCATTTTCTTCCTCCTTTCATTGTTCAATATGTCACTCCAGAAGCTCTGGAGTCCAGAGTCTGAGGCCAGAGGTATGACTGGAGTGGGCAGCCATGTCTGGGAGTGGGGTTGGAACCCCATGAGGAAAGTAAGGCCAACCTAGCAAAGGGAATCAAGTCCCAGATCAGTCCATGTGAAGAAGAGGCACTCAACCAGGCAGCAGCCTGGCAAGGTCAGGAAAGTATTTTCATACAGCAAGAATCAGCCAACAGGGAAATAAGTGGATGTGTCTCTCTCTTCCCCCCTCCCTCTCTCTAAAAATAGCCTCCAGTGAGGATTTAAAAAAAAGAATGAATGTGAACTGAAGAAGTGGCTATAGAAAGATAGGTTGGCAGTATAACGGAGTTACATAATAAAGTCTGACAGTAAAATTACAAATCAATGTTATTTATCTAACATTTCTATTAAACACCGACATCTTCAAACTTATTGCTTCCAAAAGAATTGTGGTACAGGAATAGCTCACTCTTTACACAAGCATGCAACCCAGATGAAATATTTAAATACAAGCATATGAAATCATAAAAATCATAAGGAAAATGGGAATTTTTGTTTTGTAATAACACAAACATCGGGAAGGCTTTCTAATAACATCCTGAAGATATAAAAGTTCAAAAAATCCTAAAAATGTCTTTAAAGTTTACCACAAAAAACTAAAGACAGCACACATAAGAAATCCACGTTTTCAACACAATAACAAAAGATGAATTTTCTTAAATTTACAAAGAGCTCACCAACTAATGGAATATATGGGTGAAGTAGTTTCTCAGAAAACGAAACAGAATTTACTTATAGTTTCCTTCCCTTAATGTTTCTTCCTCCCATTATCCAATCCCATTCTTTATCCCCTCTGAGTGGTGGAACTTCCCACATCCACTTCTCCATCACCACAGGACTCCAATGTGTCTGTGTATGTTACACCCTGACTTCCAGAAGGAGAACTCAGAGTTGCTGTTATTTTAAGTTTAGAGCAAAAAACTGTAGAAAATTTCCAGACATTTTAATAATTAATTTTTGGTCTTGGGAGGATCCATATTCAATCTTTATGATTCACTCCTTAATTATGGTCTTATTCATTCCCCCCTCCCTTGTTTCGACCATTAATTGTAGCAGCAACCACCGGAAGAAGGATCGTTCCTGCCAAGGAGACGTGGTATATGAAAAGTTAAGATCTGTGATGAATTTATGTTCTCAAAATGAAAAACTCACTATTCCCAAGGAACAGTCCTACTTGTGCCCTCCAGTTCTTTCAGTAAACCTTAATATTAGTTTAATATTTGACAATTAAGGAAACGTTATGCTGCTGGGGAAATCTTTCATTTTATTAAGTTCCATTCACAGCCTCTTCCCAAAACAAACAACGTGTTACTTGATTTTGCTCACCTCCTCTCCTGAAAGGTAATACGCTGCGAGCAGGCCTCCGATAAATCGAATGTTGACTTCAAACACAGACACCTCTGAATTCTGTGAAAATACATTGAAAATATTCACATGTATGTAAAACTTTATAGTTTTCAATACTTCATAAGTTTCTTGCAAACATCCTGTGGAGAATGTTTTCCCACTTTCTCCGTCTTCATCTCTCCCCTGCCATTTGGTACTGTTATTGTAACTCCTCCACTACTGCCCTGCTACTTCCTAATTGCCTAGAACAATGGGCCATTTTCAAGGCCCTTACATCTTATTGTGCAGTTATCAAAGCATTTGATACTGTTGACTATTCTCTCCTTGAAAGCTTCTGCTTCCTGTAATTAGCTACTTCTGGAATTAGCACTCTCTTCTGGCCCTTTTCTTTGTTCTAATCACTCAGAATAATGCCCATTTTCACTTCTCTCTCTCCTCATGAATTTTAAATATTTTTCCTAATATGTAATAACTTAATAAATGTTAAAAGAGGCACACACATAAAAAATATGGTAGGATGACGGATTATTCAATTAATAATGTTGAGAAAATGACTCCTAGGTAAGAAATCAATGCGGATAACTATTTCACAAATATACAAAAATATCATCACAAAAAAGTAGAAGAAAATGTGACTACAGTATATGTAAACATCCTTGAAAAAGAAGGAACTTTATAAAAATAAAATCAATAGTATTGATAATAAATGATGAAAGAAAGACCTGAATTTCCCCAAGATGCAAATTACTAATGAGAAAAAAATTATGAACAAAATTAATGAGGAAATGTTGTATAAATATAGAAAATATTAATAACCTTACTATATAAAGTCTATATATTTGCTATGAATATAGGTACTACTAGAAAAATTCTAACATATGGAAAGAAAAATAGAAGTGGCAGAAAGCATGACCAATGAATTCATAACATATACACAATTGACCAATATAAAGATAACATTTATGATTTTTTAAATAAAAATTTAAAAGGAAATATTACCTTCCTGTCCTCCAAATATTAGGACAGAATACATACATACATTGAATAATCCGTCATTTCACCAATATAGAATTTTCACAATACAATGTTATTTTTAAAAACATAACTATCATCACACCTATACTCAAAAGCAAAGTGCTTTATATCACTCCATATCATATATTCCCAATATAGAGCACACTGCAATACACATTTACAAATATATAGAGGAAGGGAAAGAGGGAGGAGGGCCTCTATCACCTTAGTAATCTTCTAGCCAGTCTTCCTGATCTCATCCTTACCCTTCGGCTTACACACTATTTATACAGCATCCTACAACTGAGTGAACCTTTAAGTCCTAAGTCAGTTTAGGCTACTATTCCGTGACAAATCCTTACAATGACTTCTGGCTACATTCAGAGTACAATGACTAATAAGAGCAAACATAATCAGATCCCCATTTCTCTGATAACAACTCTTTCCAATAGTCCTTTGACTTGCTTTTTTATTACCAAACTGGAGGCCAAAAATTACCAAAATTTGTGCACAGGGGAGGAAGGGGTAGAGAGGTATCCCCCAGCCCAGCGTACACCCTTTCCAATCTGGGGCCCCTAGAGGGATGTCCAACTAAACGGGCAGTCGGACATTTCTCTCATAATCCAGGACTGCTGGCTCCCAACTGCTCACCTGCCTGCCTTCCTGATTGCCTCTAACCACTTCTGCCTGCCAGCCTGATCACCCCCTAACCACTTCCCTGCCAGCCTGATTGATGACTAACTGCTCCCCTGCCAGCCTGATTGCCCCTAACTGCCCTCCCCTGCAGGCCTGGTCCCTACCAACTGCCCTCCCTTGCAGGCCTGGGTCCCTCCCAACTGCCCGTCCCTGCAGGCCCGGTCACCCTAACTTCCCTCCCCTGCAGGCTTGATCACCCCCAATTGCCCTTCCTTGAAGGCCTGGTCCCTCCCAGCTCCCCTCCCTGCTGACCTGATCGCCCACAACTGCCCTCCTTTGCACGCCTTGTCGCTCCCAACGGCCCTTCCCTGCTGGCCATCTTGTAGTGGCCATCTTGTGTCCACATAGGAATAGCCATCTTTGACTACTTGGGGGCAGCCATTTTGTGTGTTGGAGTGACAGTTAATTTGCATATTACTCTTTTATTAGATAGGCGGGTATACTTACTGTTCCAGAATTGCCAAACTCCTGTGTCAATCTTTACATTGTACTTTACCTAAAGGTCTTTTATATTTTATTGATTTTTTTATAGAGAGGAAGGAAGAGGGACAGAGAGCTAGAAACATCAATGAGAGAGAAATATCAATCAGCTGCCTCCTGCACACCCCCAACTGGGGATGCGCCCGCAACTAAGGTACATGCCCTTGACCGGAATCGAAGCTGGGACCCTTCAGTCTGCAGGCTGATGCTCTATCTACCGAGTCAAACAGGTTTCGGCTACCTGATGGTCTTTCTGACAACACAATATAAAATAGTGAAATAATCCCTCACACTAATAGTTTTACTATCGGTTACCATCTGATTACTATATAATTCTTTATTTGCAAAATTTATACCTCCCCTCACAAGAGAGACCGAAGAGAAGTTCTAGAGGGAATAGAGACAGAATGGGAGATAGGCATTATTCAAAGAAATAATGATTGAGAATCTTTCAAAATTGATGAAAACATAAATTCTCAGGCTGATAAAACACTATGAGTCCTTTAAAGAATAACAGACACATGGTAATGGGAATTACACTACAACAAAGCAAAAAGTAAAATACTAAAACAAGGGGCAAAAAGACATTATCTTTGAAAAATTAGACACTTCTCAACAGCACAACAGAAACTGAAAGACAATGGAGCTGTATCTTTAGAAGATAAAAGGAAAATAATCATCAACCTCTAATTCTATACTCAGCTATGATATCTATTAGGAGAGAGCCTTATTTATGTTCACATGGTTTCCCTTGGGTCCCCTCCTCTCAGAAATGTCATCATAACAGTCCTTCAATAACCACCCATGTAAATCAGCACTATTACTCCAATCCTACTTATTTTTTATTGTTTTCCATAACACTTATCACCAACTGATATACAGTGGTCCCTCGAGATACGAGTTTAATTCGTTCCGTAACCTTGAGGCGTGGGAAACTATGAGATGCTCGAGTCGTGGTAAACTGGTGGGTCGTGTGCAGCCGGCCGATCCGCAAGATTACTCCTATCTCAAATGTTGCTCGTATTTCAAAGCAAAAAGCGCTCGCTCGACAGCTCGTATCTCAAAAATCTCATATGTTAGGGCACTTGTATCTCGAGGTACCACTGTACTATGTATAACTTAGAATATTTGTTTATTGTATGAAAGTGTTATAAATAGAGCCATTTCAAAATGGAGTCGAGCTGCCATCCCAGAGAAACTACCTGGCATGTCTTACTCCTCAAACCTTTGGAATATTTTAACTGGACAAAAAATAACCTCTGAACTGAGTGAGTTAAACCAACATATTCCAAACAGCTATTTGTAAAGCTAACAGGAAAGCAGAAATCCTGACTTCAAGAACTAAAAATTAAGGACATTTTTTAGAATTACCACCACCATGTGTATATAGCTAGAGAATAACTCAGCTTTTTAACACCAACATAAATTCCTTCCTTCCAATCATGTAATTATTTTCCTTTCCTTTCTCATAAAACCCCTTGCCTTCCCTCCTAATTGGAACATAACTTGGGTTTGTGCCTGAATTCTTTCTTATCTTAAGTAAACACTTGTTGCCTCTCACTTTAAGCATTTCATTTTTAGGTTAACAACTGTTTTTCTCCTAAAACTAGAGTACAAACTCTAAGAGATAAAGACTATGTTTTGTTTATTAATTTTTTCATGAAATCTAGAACAGTGTCTATTACAGAGGAAGTGTGGTAGGCAGTTAGACAGATGATCAGAGCAAGGACAATGGGTTAGATACAGAAGGTCTCCAAGGTAGAAAGCCCCAGGTGCCTAGTAACGGACAAGTGTAGGGTGGGACCTTGCCCCAGGGTGACCTTTCCTCCCCAGCATATCACTCACTGGTCATGCAGTTTGGACCCCCTAACCTTTGGTCGCTAGAGATTATATCTAGGCCTCAGTTGTGTTTCAGCTCCAGGCCCAGAAAAGCAGCAAAACCAGACAAGAGATGCCACAGCTGACCTCAGGGCTGGCTGTGTTGAAAGACTCTCTGCCTTGGCACTGACCAATCAATTAGTGGAGACCCTGACCCTGAAAACACACACCTAGAAAGCTGAGGAATATTCTACTAAGATCTTTCCCTGATACCTCGCCTAAAAACTCTACCTTTAAGACCCTTAGGACAGAGCACCCAACTTGCTCTCCCTCTCAAGCACACCTGAGCCCTTCCCCTTGTCTTCCTCCTCCCCTCATTTGCCAACTGGCTGCCTTATAGGCTATGCCAAAAGGAAGTTTACTAAGATAACACAAGGCTAGAGGAAGGAGAAGGGACTTATTCCATCTCTAGTTTCTGACAGTGTCTTCCCCCCGGCTCCAGGTTACAGTTCCCCTGCCATACATACACAGTCTCCAAACGAGCTTTATTATAGCCCTTAGCAATCCCAAACGCTAGCTAAGTACCCCCTCCTCACAAATCTGAGACCTCACTCTGAGAAAGTCCCTCTAAGAGCTCCTAAGGTCCCACAAACAGAGTCCTTAACTACTAAATTTTAATTATCCGAATCTCTTCACATTATTCTCAATGTCCCAGGAGTAGCAGCTGTTTACTGTAGTTAATACTTCTTGTGATACCACAATGTCCTCTTTTGCCTTTTCAGTTCCCCATAATTTGGTTAACAACACTAAGCAGTAAATTCCCTAATTAAAATAAATAGCATAGAGAGCCAAATGATAAAAACGATATGCTAGCAAATTATTTGGCATAATAAAGCTGTCACATTAATGAACAGGAGTATTTGAGATTGCACCAATGTCAATTCTCCCCAAATTAATCTATAAATTGAATGCAATCATCACCAAAATTTCAACAGAACCAAAAGCTGAGAATTAAGGTAATTTCATAGAGGAAGAAGACCAGCTATTAAGATTCACATATAGATATCAAGCTTCTTACAAAAATACTGTAGTGAAGACAGTTTAATAATGGTATAGGGATAAAGCAAAAAGCCAACAGAAAACAAAAGACTAATATAACTAATGGGGCATCCATAAATAGTGGGGAAATAAATGGTACAAGGATCAACTGATAGTCTATCTCACCCTACATTAAAAAAAAATTAATTCCATATGAATTAAAGACCTAAATACAAAAGCAACCATTACATATTTAGAATTAAATATAGTAATATATCTTCATGACCCTGGAGTAGTGCCTTCTTAAAAAAGATACAGAAAGTACAATCTATAAGGGCTACATAGCCAAAAGGGATGGGGGGGAGGACTATTATTTTTCAGCCTCTCTTTACTAAGGTGGGGTAATATGTGTAAGAGCTACTCAATGGTATACAAGCAAAAATGGGGTGATCAACTCCCCAGAAGTTTTCTTAAAGAATGGTTGCATGTCTTTCTCTATCCCTTTCCCTTTTCTGCAACTGGAAGGTTTTTCTATCTTATCTTGAGGAGCCACCTTATACCATGAATTTGCAGCTGTAGACTGAAGTTGACAAAACAACAAGACAAAGAACCCCAGGACTTTGATGCTCAAGGAGCTACCCAAATCTGCCCTAAACAGCCCATCTCTGTACTTAATCTGACTGAAAGAGAAATGAACATTTATCATGTTTAAGCTATTTTATATTGGGTTTTCTGCCACTCATAGCCAAACCTAAACCTACCTGATAACCAAAATTGTTCTAACCAAAATATGTCCGAAATGCTAGAATAATATAAAAGAAAGTAATCAGTTTTTCTAGTTTAGTATGAGGAAAGGCATCAGAAAAAAAAATTTTTTTTTGGATTTAAATCACAACTGAAATAATGCAGGGTCTGCCAAAGAGAAAAACACAGAGAAAGAATGACTTCTGACTACAGTCAGAGAAACAGCAGGCAAAAATACATGAAAGATGATAATGAAGACAACAAAAAAGTCCCACTTCTTTGAGATGAAGAATGGTATTGAAAAAAATGCTACCATTTACTAAACACGTTATATGTACCAGATTATCTCAAATAATCGTCACAATATTCAGTGGGACAGTACTTTATGATGGTTCAGAAAGAATAAGGAACTTTAAGATACACAGCTAGAATGTTTGTGCTGGGCTTCAGACCTAAGCAGTACCATTTAACAACTGAGGCACCCCTACCAGGCATGTGCCCTGACAGGAACAAACTGACAGCCCTTTGGTGCACGAGACAAAGCCCAACCAGCTGAGTCCAAATAGTTAAATCTTTTAAAAAATAATAAAACACTTATTACTTATAGTTTATGCTTTCCTCATATTTCTAGCTTAATATGTTTTCCCCCTAAAGATTTATTGCCTTAACACAGTACTGCATCTCAAATGATAAAGGCAAGAAAAGTACTGTACAAGGAAGATAGTGAGAGTGTATATTTTATGCAAAAATTAAATAACAACTGACAATCTCAAAAGAAAAAAAGGGGACTTGGGATTTCCTTAAACTGCTAACAAAGTGCTCAAAACTATTGGGATTTGACACTGTGTCTTTTCAGTCAATGGAAGAAATGATCAACTGTGTACTCACCACACTGAAATCAAGACTGTCTTCAATCCATTTTTGCCCATCTCGGAATTCATCATGTAGTCCCATGATATAAAGAGTATCCAAAGCATCTACTATGGTAGCACCCATTTGTGAACTTCCTATATTTGGAGAGGAAAAACTGTCATTAAGAAGATGGCCTTCCCATAAGGCCTATTGTAATATTTTATACTTGGAGGTCCAATGCAGGAATATTCATGCAAGAGTAGGCCTTGCTGACACCAGTTTCCTTCCAGCACCCGGGACGTAGGCTTCCCTTCTCCGGCCACCGGCAGGCACTGGGACCCAGGCTGGCTTCTCTCTGGCCCTGGCTTCATCAGGAAGGACGTCCAGAATGATGTCCAAAAGACGTCTGGTCTAATTAGCATATTACCTTTTTATTGTTATAAATATAAAAAGCTAATAAAAGTAGGAAAATTAGGACCCAAAAGAATATCCAATATGGTTCACTTTTCTCTAAGAATAGATATCATACATTAATATACCTTCCTAAAGATGGCACATTGACAACTAATGAGATAAAAAAAAAATTATAATTATCCTTACTTTTCTTCTTGGTCATAATATGAGAGCTATCTATTTAACTAAATTAGGTTAAATAAAAAAGAGGATTAGTTTAAGAAATGGGGAGGTTGATTCAAGATATCAAGCTAAGTCATAAGACTGTTAGGGATGGGAGAGAGAGAAATCGTACAGTGGGGACTTGCTATAGTTCTAATAAATATTAATCATGCTCTGTTAACCATGATTAAAGAAAGCACATTGTGACCTGTCTGGGAGTTGTAGGTCCCCCAACCTGGGAATTAACCTCAAAATGCGGTCTATTCTCCTTAACCAAGAACTGCCTATCATCATGAAAAGATTAGCAACTTTCTTGGGACACAATGAAATCCTGGAGGCATCCCCTCCACACCACCCCCCACTGCCTGTAATCCATAAGCATTTTACCCATTTTTATTCCATTTGGATACCTATTCTTATTCTTTTTGCCTATTTCACACATAATCTTTGTCCTTCCCAATACAAGTAGCGGGCTTATGGGGGATGAGGGACACAGTAGATTTCTATGGATGACCTGATGCTCTCCCATGCTGCCAGCAATATTAGAAAATAAATACTGGAAAATAAAAATGCTCATATACTATTCAATTCTATCTCTGTTTAACTGGCTTAAGTAGTGACAGGCAGGCCAGATCTATTTGCTGTCTGGTTTCAAGACAACCATGATCTCCTGGTACAAATTCATAGAAAAGGCAAAATATCTATTTAAAAATAATAATACAAGTACAACAAGGCTAGATAATCACGGACAAGAAATTGCAATATTCCTTAACAATCAAAAAGCAGGTTGGTCATACTGAAAAAGGAAGCCATAAATCAAATGTGAGTAGAGAAAATCAAAATAATAAGATTTACCCATCTTCAAGAAAGAGATAATCCTAATCTTAAAGGAAATGTTTCCACAAGGGAGGAACTAATTCACAAAAGCTAGCTGAGCCTGGCTGGCATGGCTCAGTGGTTGAGCACTGACCTATGGACCAGGTCATGGTTGGATTCCCAGTCAAGGGCACATGCCCAGATTGCAGGCCCTATCGCCAGTAGGGGGCACTCAGGAGGCAGCCAATCCATGATTCCCTTTTATCATTGATGTTTCTACCTCTCTCCCTCTCCCTTCTTCTCCGAAATAAAAAAATATATACTTTTTTAAAAAGCTAGCTGATACCAAAAACTAGATACTAAAAACACATGACAAGAATCAAGCCAATCTTACTAATGAATATAACCGCAAGATTCCTGAATAAAATATTAGCAAACAATATTTTGCTAGCATAGAAAAAGGATAAATAAAAGGGAGCTATTGGGTCCTCTCCAACCCCAGGAATGCAATTATTACTTCTATCTTCTGAGAGGAAAAACATTCACATAGCTTACTATCTACCTTAACATAACTTTACTATTATACTGCCTTCATCAAGAGTTTACTGTTCCAGGAATCTCTTGCTCAGAATGATGAAAGTTGCAAAATAATTTTATTGTTCACTCCAGGAACTTCCTGAAAGACCCATCAACTTTTCAACAGAAAGTATCAAAAAGATGGATTACATGCCAAAGCTCTGAACTCTTTACCTCCAAATTTCCTGCTTGCCAATCCTAAATTATTATATCATGATCCTTATCTAATCATCATAAACAAGCTTCCTCCCACTGAAAGGCTCATCTTTAAAAACAGATTTTTAAATCTCAATAAACATCTCAACTTTTTCCTTCCCCATCTGATAGGCTACTAAGGCTCTGCTGAGGTAGTTATTTATTTTACAAAGTAAGCATTAAACAAAGATAAAGTTTTAACAAGTTTTCTTGGTGATATTTTAGGAGTAAGCATTTGACAATATTTAATTTACTAGTCTTTCTTTTCTTTCCTTTTTTCTTCTGGTTCTTTCTCTACTGGGTAAAGAGTGTTTTCTTCTGAAACTTTATAGCTATACAACCGTAATAGAAAAAAATTTTTAGTAAATTAAAGTACATCTGAAAATCTCAACACAAAAAAAAAGTGACAGGCTTGTGTTTGAAAAAAATTAATGCTTTGATCTAGTAAAAAAAATATATACAAATTTGTTCTTATAATAGTTGTCCTTCACGACATCACATTTTCTTACTCATATGCTCCTAATACTTTCTTCAACTTATCAAGCATCCTATATACTAAAAGGCTACTATGCAAATCGACCGAAAGGCAGAAGAACCACTGGTCTATGACACTCACTGACTACCAGAGCGCAGATGCTCAATGCAGGAGCTGCCCTCTAGTGGTCAGTGAGCTCCCACAGGGGACCGCTGCTCAGCCAGAAGCTGGACTTGATGGCAGCAATAAGGATGTCCAACAGACAGCTTAGGCCTGCTCCCTATGGACTCCCGGACTGCGAGAGGGCTCCCGGACTGTGAGAGTGCGCAGGCCCAGGCTGAGGGACCCCTCAACTCCGAGTGCACAAATTTCTTACCCCGGGCTTCTAGTATCTTGATAACAAAACTCTGGTAAATTCCTTAGTATTCTCCAAATTCCATGTTGATATTAATTAGAATGTTCTGGGTCATTACAGACATACCGTCCTTTTACTTTTCTTGTTCCTCAGCTTTTATTAAGATAACAAAACTTTATTAAGCAATTTAATCACCCATATATTCTAATCTCTTCCATAATCACTTAAATATTTATCTCTTTAGTATTTTGTCCAAAATATTTATCATGCTTATTTTAAATCCTTAAGAGTACCAGTTTTTGTTCTTATTTCAAAGTCTATAGGTAGTTTTAGGTTTGTGGCATTAGCTAAAAGCCCCAAGGCACAGATAAAATTATTAAAAGATATATGAAGCTGAGGAGAAACCACGATGGTGGCATAGGTAAACATCTAAACTGCTGCCTCATACAACAATTTCAAAACTACAACTAAAAGACAAAACAGACATCATCAGAAGCACAGGAAGGCTGGCTGAGTAGAAATTCTACAACTAGAAGGAAAGAGAAAAGCATACTGAGACTCAGAGGAGCTGCAGGAGGCAGAGGTACTAAGACATGTGCACAGAGAGGACTGGCAACTAAGTGCACGGCTGGCTTTCTCAAGAAGGGAGAGAGACAAAAGCTCCCAACTGCACTGAACTCTAGTTCCAGATGAGACTCTGGGGACCCAGACTCATTCGAGGAGAAAATGGACTGTCTGGCAGCAGGCAGAACTCGAGGGTGGCTTTCTCTCAGAGGTGCTTGCAGCGATTACCATGGGACTCTGAGACTCAGGGGCCTCATAGGGCAGGGCTGATGGGAAACCAATGCTATCTGCTCCGCCTTGAGACTCTGCCCCATCCAAGCTGAGCACAGAGGCTGTTGCAAGTCTTCTCCTATAAGGGTGTCTCCAGCACAGAAGTTATCCCAGCATAGACACAGTTGATCCTCAGAGCCAGTTGGCCTGGAGGTCAATTTCTCCCAGTGATACCAATAACAATCAAGGCTTAACTACAACAAGATTGTGCACACAGTCCACAAAGGGGTGCACCAAGAGTGTCCACCACAGGTAAATGGGGAGGCTGAGCCATGGGGCCCTATAGGACACCTAGCACACAAAGCTACTCTATCAACTCAGGGAAGCAGCCAAGATGTGGAGACAAAGAAACAGATGACAAATAAAAGAAATGGAAGAAAGCAAATGACTGGATATAGAGTTCAAAACCATGGTTATAAGATTTTTCAAGATTTTTCTAGAAAAGGCCAATAAATTTAGCGAGACCCTTGAGGATATGAAAAAGGACCAACTAGAAATTAAGCATACACTGACTGAAGTGTATAGAGAGCTAACAGCAGACTAGAAGGTCACAAGAATCAAGTCAAAGATTTGAAATACAATGAAGCAGAAAAGACTCAACTAGAAAAGAAAAAAGAATCCAAAAAATATGAAGATAGTGTAAGGAGCCTCTGGGACAACTTCACGTGTACCAACATCAGAATTACGGGGGTGCCAGAAGAAGAGAGAGAGCAAGATACTGAAAACCTATTTGAAGAAATAATGACTGAAACCTTCCCCCACCTGGTAAAAGAAGTAGACTTACAAATCCAGGAAATGCACAGAATGCCAAAGAAAAGGAATCCAAAGAGGACCACACCAAGACACATTGCAATTAAAATGCCAAGAGCAAAAGACAAAGAGATATTAAAAGCAGCAAGAGAAAAATAATTAGCTACCTACAAGAGAGCATCCATACGACTGTCAGCTGATTTCTCAATAGAAACTATGCAGGCCAGAAGGGAGTTGCAAGGAATATTCAAAGTGATGGATAGTAAGAACCTACAACCAAGATTACTCTACCCAGCAAAGCTATCATTCATAATTGAGGTCAGATAAAGAGCTTCACAGATAAGAAAAAACTAAGGAGTTCATCACCACCAAACCAGGATTATATGAAATGCTGAAAGATATTCTTTAAGAAGAGGAAGAAGAAAAAGATAAAGATAAAAATTATGAACAAATACATATCTACCAAAAGTGAATCTAAAAATCAAGTGCATAAAAAAATCTGATGAACAGAATAAACTGGTGAATATAATAGAATCAGGAGCATAGAAAGGGAGCAGACTGACAATTCTCAGGGGAAAAGGGTGTAGGGGTGTGAACCAGGTGGAGGGAGCTATGGGGGGAAAAAGAGGAACATTTGTAATAATCCAAACACTAAAGATTTATTTTAAAAAAGATATACGCAGCTAATTTTGACTACCGAAACTTCTGCATATTGCATTTTCAACTTTGTCTACTATTTCACTATCATTTTCCTCTCACACTCGATTTTTCCTGTGTGTCGACACTACCGCTTTCTATCTTGAAGGATTCCCGAAGCAGTATAGAATAGTGGTTATAAGCATGGATCTTAGCACTAGAATGTTTGGATTCAAATCCTGGCCTCATTATTTCCTAAATGTGTGACCTAAAAAAAGTTAGTTGACCATAAATGTGCTTTGGCTTTCTCATCTGTGAAATAGGAACAATAATAACAGTCCCTGTCTCATAAGATTGCTGTTAGTATTAAATAAGTCAAATTCACACAAATTTCTGTAGTAATTCTGTGGCAAATGTTTATTAGACTGCTCAGGCTGCCGTAACAAAATATCATAGGCTAGGAGGCTTAAACAAGGGAAATTTATTTTCTCGTAGTTCTGGAGATTAGAAATCTAAGATCAAGACTTCAGGATTTGGTGAAGGCTTTGTTCTTGGCTTATAGAAGTCTACCTTCTCACAATGTCCTCACACGGTTTTTCCCTGGTGTGTACATGGGGAAAGAGCATTTTGGAACAACTTCAAGGGTAACAACAACAGAATTACGGGGGTGCCAGAAGTAGAAGAATAGCAAGAACCTTCTCTTCTTTTAAGAGGCCTCACACTTATGTAATTTAACCTTATTGAGATTAGGGTCCCATACTTGCCACCTCATTGAACCTCAATTAGGCTTAACTCCCAATTAGGCTCTATCTCCAAATAGATATTGGTGTTAGAGCTTCAACATGTAAATTTATGAGAGACACAATTCAGCCTACAGCACAATAAACTATATAAATACTACAGATGTTTTACTATTAATCTGTATATGACTATTGCTCTAAAGGAAAACAGAGTCTTATTCAACAAACCAAATTACTAGAATCTAAAGCACATTACTGACCTCATGTCAGATTGGTAAAAGGAGGTAAAACATTTTATGGGAATGTATACTTAATTACTATTCACTGAAAGAATAATCCCTCTGAAATGGAGGACCACTGGGGAAATCCTGCTTCTATACCCAGTTAACCCAGAATGAAAGGGCTTCTTTTATAAAACCTCCCTTTCCAACACCGTTAACTTCCTTTAACTTTTATGATCTCACAAATAACTCTCAGTGTGCCCAGTAAACCAATTTAAGTGCTCCTAATGGCCAGCTAGCAAGAACTCTTCTGACAATAATCTGAACTTGCCAGACCCCATCATCACTTATCAACCTAACCAAACAGTGATCTACAACTTTACATTTGAAGAAGTCTGACAAAATTACCAAAAATTAAAACTGCCTCTCATTTTTTTTAATATTCTATTTTTTTAAAATATTAAGTAAAAACTTCTCCATTAGGATTTAACAAAATTACATTCAGTTAAGAAACATCCCTTTTGCTCACTTAAAAGATTTGTATTGACTTCTAAGGAATGAAATTTTTAAAGTTTTATGAAAGCTCATTTATCTTCTGAATTTAAATTCAACAATCTTTCCTTACATAGTTACTGCAATGATTATATGAAATAATGTGTGATTTACCTACTACCTTGCCCTAGAACCAGTATCTAGTTGATAAATGTTAATACATTAAATGTTCTGAGAAAAAAGGTTTAAAAAAAACAAGCAGAGACCCTGGTTGAGTAGTTCAGTTGGTTAGAGCGTTGTACAGCAAGGTTTCCAGTTTGATTCCAGTCAAGATACATATAAGAATTAACCAATGAATGAATAAGTGGAACAACAAATAGATGTTTCTTCTTCTCTCTCCCTTCCTAAAAATTTAGAAAATATCCAATTCTTGTTTTCAGTACACTTTTATACTCCAACCCTTTAAAAAGGCTCACCCTTTACCACTGAGTTTAATTTAGTGGGATATTTACTTGAAGAGAGGATTGATTGATTGATTGATTGATTGATTTCAACAAGGATGGTCTTTATTAGGAGGCTGCTGAGGGGCAGGGGGCTGAGGGACAGGATGGGGTGACTAGGCCCTGGCCCAGTTGCAGGCCTCAGCGACCTCTTAGAGCAGGAATAAGATCCAGCAGGCCCAGGCGACTCCGCCCTGGTCAGGGTGTGCAGCAACTCAGACCTGGTCAGGCCACTGGGAAGTAATAGGGGAGCCGCAGCAAGTAGATGTTTTCGTCCTTCTGCAGAAACACGCAGATGATCAGCCGGTCCACCTTGTCCTTGTGCTGCTCCAGCCACGCGCGCAGCGCGACCAGCACCACCCCCGCCGCTGCCTCGTTGGGGCAGCCAAACACTCCGGTGGGGATGCAGGGCAAGGCGGCGGAGCGGAGCCGGTGCTCCAGCAGCAGGCGAGGCTGCTCAGGTAGCAGCTGCGGAGGTGGGCGGCCTGGCTGGCGCTGGGCACCCCGCGGACGATGGGCCCCACCGTGTGGATGACGTACTTGGCGGGCAGCAGATAGCCACCGGTGACCTTGGCCTTCCCAGCCTCGCAGTGCTGCAGGGCCCGGCACTCCGCGGTGAATGCACCGTCCACACTGCCGCCCCCAAGCAGGGAGCTGTTGGCGGCGTTGACGATGGCGTCCACCTCCAGCTTGGTGATGTCACCTCGGAACAGGGAGATCTTCTCGGTGAGACGCTCGTCCTTTTTGTACGTGGGCTCCTCCACCTTCGGGGTCAACCCTTTGGCCGTCTCCTCCCAGGCCGGGATCGTCGCCAGCCTGATGAAGTCCAGGCAGAAGTAATGCTCCTCCCGCTGCTTGTCACTCAGGCCCTTCAGAAAGGATTTGGCTCCTTCCAGTTGGTGCAGGTGTTCGGGTCCACCTTCGCCGCCAAGGCCAGGGGGGCCCAGGTGCACACCCCAGCTCTCCGCCCCACCGCCAGCGCCTCCCAAGCCCCAACTCCCGCTGGGGTCCACGTGCGGGGCCAGTTGGCATCAGCGGATGCTGGTGGAGGACCGCACGCACCGCTGAGGGTTGGCCTGGCACAGGCTGAGGTGCCGGGCCAGGGCCGTGGGGCACCAAGCAGCTGTCCGTCCAAACACAGCTGTGCCAGGGGGCCAGGGGCTCGGCTCTGCAAGGACATGAGCGATCCGCCAGGAATGGCTTCCACCCACCTGGAGTTCCGGTAACAGGCGGTGTCAGCCCGCAGTGACGCGGTCCTAGAGAATCTCATTTTAATTAACCATTAAATATAATGGATTTTACTGCACTAATGTCTCACACTGTGTCATCCACAAAGCAATGGGAACTTTTCCATCTGTAACCTCTGCTGAGGAAATTTACTTATTTCTTTAAGTGATCTCTGCTAAATTAAATGTCATATAATGAGATCTCTGGTATCTCATAATTTTAATTTTAAATAATATTTTTACATTTTTTCCATTATTCCTCCATCCCAACATCTTTCAAACCCAAGAAAAAATTAACTTTCCTGTCATTTTCTTCTTTACTGAAAGCATCCAAGCAAAAAAATATTGTAAGAGAATTATAGCATTAGAAAAATTCTTCCATAGTTTTACAAAGAAATATGCTGCTATTTGAAGTACTGTAGTGATGCGTTACAACTAGTAGAGACAACTACATTGTATATGACTAGTTTATGTGCCTTATTACCCCATTAGTATTTTTACCTATTTTTATTTAAAAGATATCCCTCACAAGATTTAAAATAGTGGAAAGAAGTGATTCTAAAAATAGTTTTTATAATTCTCAAACTTATCAGTCGACCAAGTAAAAGATGTTTAAAGTAAGTTAACTTTGACTTATAAGTCTACTTCTTTCATCAGGTAGAGGAAGTTTTCAGTCATTATTTCTTCCAATAGGTTTTCAGTATCTTGCTCTCTCTCTTCTTCTGGCACTCCCATAATTCTGTTGGTGGTAGTCTTGAAGTTGTCCCAGAGGCTCCTTACAACACTATCTTCACATTTTTGGATTCCTTTTCCTTTTTGCTTTTCCAGTGGAGTGTTTTTTGATCCTTTGTATTATTTCAAATCTTTGACTTGATTCTTGCGTTCCTCTAGTCTGCTGTTAGGTCTCTGTATAATATTTTTTATTTCAGTCAGTGTATGTTTAATTTCTAGTTGGTCCTTTTTCATCTCCTCTTGGGTCTCGCTAAATTTATTCATCTCTTCTAAGAAATTCTTAAAAAACCTTATAACCGTGGTTTTGAACTCTATATCCAGTCGTTTGTTTTCCTTCATTTCTTTCGCTTGTGATCTGTTCCTTTTTCTCCACATTTTCACTGCTTTCCTGAGTTGGAAGAGTAGCTTTGTGTGCTAAGTGTCCTATATGGCCCAGTAGCTCCGCCTCCCCTGTTACCTGAGTGGACACTCTTGGTGCACCTCTTTGTGGACTGTGTGCACAGTCTTGTTATTGGTATCACTTGGGGGAATTGACCTCCAGGCCAAATGGCGTGAGGATCAGCTGTGTCCATGCCCGGAGAACTTCTGTGCTGGACTCTGCCTTAAGACTTGCAAGACTGCAACAGCCTCTGTGCTGGGCTTAAATGTGGCTGAGTCTCAGGGCTGAGCAGACAGCCTTGGCTTCCCATCAGCCTCGCCCTACACAGCAGCCCCTGTGTCTCAGTGCCCCTCGGAAATCTCTGCAGCCCTCTCTGTGCGCATGCACAAGCACCTCCAGACCTTTCCGGCTCCCCTGAATTTCCTACGCTCCTGGGACCCGTATGAGTCTGGGTCCCCAGGGTCTTGCCCGAAACTGGGGTTCAGTGCAATCGGACCTCGATTTCAGTGCATTTGGGAGGTTATGTTTTCCTCCCACTAGAGGAAGCCAGGGGCACAATCAGCAGTCAGTCCTCTTTGCATGTGCCTCCACACCTCTGTCTTTCGTGGCTCCCTAAGTTTCTGTGTACTTCTCCCTTTTCACAACAGTCCAGACTCCTCCCGTATGGTCTCGCCCGGAACTGGGGTTCAGTGCAGTCAAAAGTGGGGTTCAGTACAGTTGGGAGTTTCTGTCTCCCTCCCGCTAGAGGAAGCCTGCCAGGCCCTCCGCCGCCCATCCTCTCCACGCAAGTGTCTCCGTACTTCAGCTTTTTATAGCTTCTCTGAGTCTCCGTGAACCCCTCTCACGTTCTAGTTGTAGAATTTCCACTCAGCCAGCTTTCCTGTGGCTCTGGATGGTGTCCGTTCTGTCTTTTAATTGTAGTTTTGAAATTGTTGTGCGAGGCAACAGTTTAGGCGTTCACCTATGCCGCCATCTTGGTTTCTCTCTCAAAGTAAGTTAACTTTGAACTGAAAAGTTTAACAGGTGGACTGAACTCAAGAGAGGCACAATGTTAGAGAGAACTTAAGTCAAACACAGCTCTTCCCCAGACTTCTGTCCACATTCACATTGTTAATTTTTCCTTTGTAGCTGTGAATGGACAACATAACCCACTCAATTTACCAAGCAGATCACCTTGGGCATGTTAATTTTTTTATGTGTAGGCATCCCTCATTTTATTGTGCTTTGTATTACTGTGCTTCACAGATACTATGTGTTTTTTATAAACTGAAGGTTTGTGGCAACCCCTGCCGAGCAAGTCTATCAGCCCCAATGTTTTCAATAGCATTTGCTCACTTCACATTTTTATTATTCTCACAATAGTTCAAACTTTTTCATTATTGTGATGGTGATCAGTGTTTTTTAACATTATTCTTGTAATTATTTTGTGGTGAAATACTCAATAAATGCTGTGTATGTTCTGACCAACCAGCTGTCCCCCGTCTCTCTCTCTCTCCTCAGGCTTCCCTATTCCCTAAGATACAACCATTTAAAATTATACTAATTAATACCCCTACAATGGCCTCTAACTCTTCAAATAAAAGAGTTGCATGTCTCAATTTAAATTAAAAGCTAGAATTAATAAAGCTTACAGAAGAAGGCATGTTGAAAGCCATGGTAGGCTGAAAGCTAGACGTTTTGCACCAGTCGGCCAAGGTCTGAATGAAAAAGTTCTTAAAGGAGATAAAAAGTACTACTCCAGTGAACACACATATATTAAGAAAGAAAAACAGCCTTACTGCTGATATAACGAAAGATTTAGTGTTCGACAGATCAAACCTCATATCTGTGTATTTCAAGACAACTATAACCATCTTGACTTAAACTTGAGAAAAAAAATACATGTTGCTTCGAATTATTATCCCATTCCATAGAAATACTCGGGGTTTACAGAGTATTTAAAAAGTTAAGTCTTATTTTAAAAATGGACATAGAAAATGGAAATGGTAATCAGAAAAAGTAAACTTACCAAATATATTAGTAGTGTGTCCTTTCTTTGCAATAGGTCTGAGTTCATTATGTCCCCATCCATATATCCGATAATTATCCCAGGCATGTTTCATCATCTGTGAAAAGAAAAATTATAAACCATCAATTTACATTATTCACACTGTTATCTTTATATTTTATGTGATTTAAGGATTCCATTCCTATATCCTTACATACTCTCCTATATCTCCTACATTAATCAGTCTTACTCAGAATATGTTATTCTATTAACTTTTGTATCAGTGTGAAGTACACATCTTGATTGTAATTACTGCTATACAGGTGTATCCATCTATCAAAACTCATCAAGCTATATTCTCTTAAAATAGGTACATTTTGTTGTATATAAATTGTTTCAATAAAGTTGAATATTTTAGAAAATCTAATAAGCTGCTCCACACATAATTACCACTCTCCTGAGACAATTACTCAAACTTTCACCCCTTTTTCTATTTACTTCTATATCGCTAAATATAGGTTACCAGAGGCCCGGTGTACAAAATTTGTGAATTTGGGGGCGGGATATAGGGGGTTCCTCAGCCCAGCTTGTGCCTTCTCACAGTCTGGGAGGCCTCGGGGGATGTCCGACTGACGGCTTAGCGCTGCCATGGAGGCGGGAGAGGCTCCCACCACCACCACTGCAGTCACCAGTCATTAGCCTGGCTTCTAGCTGAGCAGCACTCCCCCTGTGAGAGTGCACTGACCACCAGGGGGCAGCTCCTGCACTGAGTGTCTGCCCCATGATGGTCAGTGTTATGTCACAGTGACCGGTCGATTTGCATATTAGCCTTTTATTATATAGAATAGTGCTATTTCTTGATTTTCTTTTTTGTTTTAGATATTTAGTATATTTTCCTATAGTTAAAATAATCTGGCTCTCTTATACCTCTATCAACTCATCTCCATATATACTTCTCCCCCATATATTTCCTTGACCCACATTTCCCCAATATAATTAACATGTTTATCTTATAACTAGAGGCCCAGTGTATGAAATTCATGCATGGGTAAGGTACTCAGGTCTGGCCAGCAATCAGGGTCAATCAGGTTCCCCACCTCCTCTTTCATTCACTGCCCATGCGCCGCCACTGCAAGGTTCCACACTTCCTGACCTCCCTACCTCCTCCTCTCCTCACTTCCTCAGCGCCCCACCACTGGCCACTGGTTGCCCACCATGTTCCACGCTGACCCCTGGTGGTCAGCACATGTCATAGCAAGATAGCAAACGATCGAACTTCCGGATTATTACATTACTTCATTCAACTTTTGTTTTCCCTACTGTTAGCTACTGGTCTGAGGGTTTGGTGGTTTTTTGTTTGATCGGTTTTTAACGTAATAACTATGACTTACTTCTAAAATGTGTTAGTTTTACAACTTGTCTCAATACAATTAAACGCATCAGATATAAACTATCAGTTCCACTTTACTCTGTGACTTATCCTTCCTGAAGCTCTATCCTCCTACTCTAATCTAGACTTATGTTCTCTCCACCAGAAGTGCAGCCATCATGCTACTGATCCCCTTACTCACAATCGTAGGAATGCTTCTTCATTCCCTCTAGTGATAGCCTATATTCAAAACCCTTCTCTTCCTATTTTTGAGCTGAAGTATAGTTTACAGTAGCAATATGAGAAAATACCTAAATATATCTCTACCCTCAGATTTGATTCTTAATTTGCCTGAACATAAAATTCTAGGGTCTGCCCCATGGTGGTCCTAGTTTCCAATATTATTGTTGATGAATCTGATGTGCTTAAAGTACCTGCTAAATCATTCATATTCATTACCAGAATATATTCATATGGATATTTGAGTATTTGAACTAAATTATCTTATGATAAACAGTATCTTTGGAATATTGTTGATGCAATTGCACCCAGACAAAATCTACATAGGCAGTACAATTGCAAACTCCACCCGAAATTAACCGTAGTCTTAATTTACCAAGTTCAACTAAAATATTCAGTAAATTACACCCCTCACACAAACACTATGGTATTCTCTTTATCTCCATGTCATTCCTAAAATACCAAATGGAAAGACTTCTATGACTAAATAAGTATAAAGAATCCTGAGATCAATCCCTCCCCATGCTTTAGTCCATTGGGACTCTTTGGAAGGAATGTGTTCTTAATCTATTGTATAGTTATGGGGTTTCATGGCACATTCCCTAAAAGAGCACAGGTATGCCCAATGGGCATGGTTCAGTGGCTGAGTGTCAACCTGAACCAGGAGGTCACTGCTCAATCCTGGTGGGGGCACATGCTTGGGTCGCCAGCTCAATCCCCGGTGTGCGGTATGAAGGAGGCAGTTGATCAACGGTTCTCTCTCATCACTCATGTTTCTATTTCTTTCTCCCTCTCCCTTCCTCGGAAATTAATAAAAATATAATTTTTAAAAAGATGACAGTTATAAAGCTAACTCTTCAGAAGCATGTTTATGAGGAGATATGCACAGAATCCAGCAAAGTCCCTTATAACTTAACACTAAAGAAATTTCTTATTCAATAACTTATTTATGAATCTATTCTACATTATTTATAAAATGCTGACTATCAAAAGATCTCTGAACACAGGAAGAATGATGTAACCATCCAAATAACATTATAGCACAATTTTAAGTGACCAATACTTAATTTATAACACATATTAAAGAGAGTTCTAGCCCTTACTGTCAACTTGGAAAATGAACTTCAACTATGACCCCAAAACAAACAAGACCAGAGTAAAACAGCATAAATGGTGCGCATATGTGTGTGTCTCCAAATATACATCTATAACTATTTCATATCCTAAATCTAAGCTTATTATTACCTCTTTAATTTTTTCCCTTTTTGTCCTTATGTCATTATCTTCTGGATCTCCACCATTTATTCCTGAAAGCTTTGGTATAGGGACTGGTGGCAGTGGCTTCTTCTCTTTTATCTTCATTTCTTGAACGACCTTATTTTTCTCTGTCTGAATTTCTGCTCGTATTTCCTCTCTCGACTTTTTTAATTTTTCTTTTGCTTCTTCCAGGGCCTTCTCGTGATCGGCTCGAATTTTATTCCTCAAACGTTCCTCTTCTTCCCTGTAAGAAGAGGAGAAAAAAAGACTGGTTAGAATGACCCTTAACCTCCAAGCTTTAAACCTGAAACTTAAAAGTTTCCTCCACCAAACCCAGACAGTTGATTCCTACTCCTACCACTGAAAGACAGCCATGATCTGAGAGAGACTCCTATTTATCTGCCCAAAGAATAGGATGAATATAACTTGGTATGATCTCTGGATGCCAGAGAGTTAACAATTTACACAATGGAGGAAGAGGGAACCTAGAAAGAAAGTTACAATTTCAGGGCCAATGAAAACAGAGAAAGCTAATCGGTAACTTATAAGTAGACACATAAAAAGATAAAAAGGAAGGAGGGGAAAAGGGAGAAAGGAGAAGAGACATATCAGTGAAAAACTAGCAGGGAGAGAGAGAAAGTTAAAAATAGAATTAAGAACTCAGTATCAAGATGGACAAAAAGATAAACAGGGTAAAGGAAAGAGATAAGCAGAAAAATAAGAGGATGGAAATTTTTCATTTGTTATGCAGTACATCATACTCTTCTACAACTTTTCCATTTTGGAAATAACATGGAGCTTACAGCACAACAGTTCCCAAAGGTGTGGGCATACCTACTTAAAAGTCTCTTGAGCCTTTGTTAAAAATGCAGATCCCACTGGGCCCAGCTCAGATCGGGACGCAGGTAACAGACAGAAACTTGCCGACAGCAGCTGCCCTATATCTAAATTCAGCCTAGCACTAGGAATGCTCAGTGCCTACTCAAGAATGCAAATAAACCTTTCCACTAATATTTACACGGTAATCTAAGATTGTTGGTAGAGTATTAAATATGACAGTAAAAGAGTCATCAAGCTTTCAGATTAATTTAAATTGGCGAATTGAAATAAGTGAACACCCAAGAAAATTTAAGTGTACTGGACAAAAAGCTGTTTCTAAAGTATTAATTAAAATTTCTATTGATAGCTCATCTCATGGTAAAATTGCTTAACAGGAAATGAACATAAAACAGGCATATTTGTGTGCAAAAAATTAAAATTTAATGTTATCCATTAATCAAAAAAAGGGGGGATAGTAGGGTAATATCATGTAAGGAAAAATATCTAGTAAGTAAATTACATCTAGAAAATTTTTACTTTAGAAAATTAATTTTCATTTGTAATACTAACAGCAAGACACCCATGAAAAACACACATGGTGTCAAAATAAGCCAAAGGAAAATCGGGTAGGCAAAAATAAAAAGGCCCCCAGGTCAATTTTATAGAAAAGATTCCTTTATTAACTTTTGGTCGAGAATATGTTTGTATACTTTCAGAAAATAACTCCAAGACCAAGTGAACTCCTGCAACAGAGAGGAACTGACAGGTCTGCTCCAACCAGGAAGACAAGAGGAGAAACAGTCCAGAGATGGAAGACGCTGATGACGCCTTGCCATGCGAACAGTCAGCAGCTGTGCATCGCTACAGGATGCCTAGGACCAAACCAGAGAGGGTTGGACCGGCATTGCCACCATTTGTCCACCATCCAGATACCACTGCTGACGTGTACACATAAGGAACTGTTTGACATTGAAAATAGGACTCAAAGCTATTGGACATTGAAACTGGGACTCAAACATTTTTTGCTCTTATAAGTTTATTTCTAGCCTACAAAGGCAAGATGTTTTTAAAGACAAGAATTGGCGGGGGAGGGGGAAGGCAGAAACAGAGGCAAAGAAGCAATGAACTGTCATGCTACAACCGGAAGGCAGGAGAGGATGGGGGCGGGGAGCCTGTAAGAGATCAACCGAAGAACTTGTATGCATGTATGTATGTAAGCACAGCCAATGGATACAGGACATTGGGGGGTAGGAGAGGGACAGGTGAGGGCATGTACTGGGGGGTGGGAAAGGCCTGGGGGAGGGCAATAGGAAAAAAAAAAAAGAGACATATGTACTACTATTTGTAAAACTATAAACAATAAAAATATATTAAAAAATAATGAAGTTGAGATCAAATCATACAGAATTTTGGTTTACCCACTGGTGCTGTATGGCTCTCTTGTTTTTAGCCCACTGACTTGAAGGAGAGGAATCTTGGATATATATATAGTAGAAACCAACTGTAATGCATGTAAAATAGGTATTTATTGGAAGGATATTGGTTGGCTTTCAGAACTGACATAAGATCTGGAGAACTAGGTTTAGAAGATATTCAGGCATTAAAGGCACAAAAATCAAAACCAATCAATTATATATAGATTCCAATTCAGCAGGTCTGTGTGATACCCATGAATTTATATTATTAAGGGGAGGAAGCAGTACCGGCCCATTTTTAACCACTGCACAGAAAGTGCTAAAATGTACAGTTTCAGAAGACTATATCTACATTTCTAAAGAGCACAGCACAAGTCAGAACTTCATCACTGCAATACAACTTAAGGTTCTTTGCAGTTTACATTTCTTAAGATGTTACTATGTAATCTCCTATCTAAATTCATAAATTCACCAGTATATTAGTAGTAGAATCCCTTCTCTTCCTATAGAAGTCAAATGGTTCTGTGTACTAACAAGGCAAGGACGATCCTGTGATCTACACCTAGGAAATCAGGCACTCTGGCTGAAACTACAGATCTGGAGTAAGTGGCATAAAGGAACAACAACTCAATTTTAGAAGTCACTCAGAAAGCAGAGGAATCTAGTGACCAGAAGCAGCAAAGCCAAAAACCAGCAACTCAGTGAAAATGAACTACAACTATGACCCCAAAACAAACAAGACCAAAGTAAAATAGCATAAATGGTGTGCGCGTGTGTGTATGCACCGACAATGGTACATTAACTGTTCCTTAACCTTCACTATGGTTCTGCATACCTGCCTTCCTTTAATGCCTGAATATCTTCTAAACCTAGTTCTCCAGATCTTATGTCAGTTCTGAAAGCTAACCAATATCCTTCCAATAAATACCTATTTTACATGCATTACAGCTGGTTTCTACTATATATATATCCAAGATTCCTCTCCTTCAAGTCAATGGAGAGCCATACAGCACCAGTGGGTAAACCAAAATTCTCAACTCTAATTCCGCTCTTCCATACTCTACTTTGTGATGCCGGGGCTTAGACTCAGCAAATTACCTCTGTCTCTTTTTTTGTCAGCTGGTTTCCTATTAGTTCAACCCACATGAAACATATGAAAAAACTGTTATACAGCGGAAATGGCATTACAAATCTATGAGAAAGGACAGACTCTTCAATAAGGAGCACGGGAACAAGTGGACACCAGTATAGAAAAATATAAATTCAATCCTAACCTCATCATACACAAAAATCAAAACCAAGCTGTGAAAAACAAAACTTTAAAACTACCAAAATTAAAAATAAGGAGACTATAACTTCAAGGTAGAAAAGCATTCCTTAAGGAAAATCAAAAAATCAATCCTATATAATAAAAATTGACCCTCACATGCAAATTGACCCTCACACCCTCACACAAGATGGCCATCTCCACGTAGTCAAAGATGGCCACTATAAGATGGCCAGCAGGGGTGGGGTAGTTGTGGGCAATCAGGCCAGCAGGGGAGGGCAGATGGGGGTGACCGGGCCTGAAGGGGAGGAAGGACAGTTGGGAGGGGACCAGGCCTGCAGTGAAGGGCAGTTATGAGTGGCCAGGCCAGCAGGGGAGAGCAGTTAGGGGTGATCAGGCTGGCAGGGGAGGGAAGTTAGGGCAACCATGCCGATAGGGGAAGGCAGTTGGGGGGAACCAGACCTGCAAGGGTGGTAGTTGGGGGTGACCAGGCAGGCAGGGGAGGGCAGTTAGGGGCAACTAAGCTGGTAGGGGAAGGCAGTTAGGGATGACCAGGTCAGTAGGGAAGGGCAATTGAGGGTGACAGGGCCAACAGGGGAGGGCAGTTGGGGGTAACCTGGCTGGCAGGAAAAGGCAGTTGGGGCAATCGGGCTGGCGGGGGAGCAGTTAGGCATCGATCAGGCTAGCAGGGAAATGGTTAAGGGGTGATCAGGCTGGCAGGCAGGCGAGCAATTGGGAGCCAGCAGTCCTGGATTGTGAGAGGGATGTCCGACTGCCCGTTTAGGCCCAATCCCATAGGGCCTAAACCGGCAGTCGGACATTCCCCGAGGAGTCCCAGATTGGAAAGGGTACAGTGCACAGACTTAATACCATAAAGGAAAATACTGACACTTAATTTTATTAAAATGTGACACTTCTATAAAACTAAAGATACCATAAACAAAGCATAAAAATAAGACACCCATTGCAAGAAGATACATGTAATACAGCTACCTAAGAATTCATCAGGATGTATAAATAATTCCTACAAATCAATTTTAAAAAGAATAAGACATAAGATAAAACAGGCAACAGCAACAACAAAAACAGTGAGCGAATAAAGGCTAGGAAACCCAAATAAGTAATAAATATGTTTCAAAAAATATTCCACCTCACTCAGTATTGAGAGTAATAAAAACTAAAATTGACATCAGATTGGTAAAGATTTTTTAAATACCTTGGTTTGCAAAGATGCAGGTGTACAAACTGGTACAACTACTGTACAGACTGAGCAACAAAATTTAGAGTCAATAATGCACATACTTTATAACTTAATCGTTTTATTACTAAGCTTTTACCCCGGAGGAAAAACTCAGGAGGTTGGGGGGTGCACAAGAATACATGTACAAGAATGTTTTTGTAGCAAAAATATGGATTTAACCTAAATGTTTATTAACAGGGGAATATAGAAATAATTTGAAGTTTAAGCATGTATACCTAAAGTAGATAATTGAACCACAGCCCAATATATTAACATATATAAATCCTTAAAAAAAGTTGAGCAAACAGAAAAAAATTTGCAGAATTATGTATGTTTAAGAACATACAAAACAATATATATTTATATGTAATTTATATCAATATATATGCTATAGAAACATAAAACCATGTAATGTCCAACTCTGAGGTTTACCTCAAGAAAGGTAATCTTCAGCTGAAATTTTCAGATTTGAAGTAGTGAATATGATATTAATATTATCTGTTAAGACTTTTATGTATGCTTATAACTTTAAAAATAATAAGAATGGTATTAAAAATATATACTAGATACCAGAACATACTATTATAAAATTATGAAATTAAAATAGCATGGTGCTTTTAGGAATAGCCAGAAAAAATCCATTGGGGTGAGGGGAGAGCGGTTAAAAAGGAATAGAACTCTGCACATACAGTGTTATATTATCATTTAGTTAAACTAATCCCCTGTTGACAGACATTTGGATCATTTACAATATGTCATGTTTTGGCTTCAGGGAACATTCTTGTTCATTACTTTGTGCACTGATGTGAAGATTTACCAAGAATAAGTTTCTTAGAAGAACTGCTGGATCAAAGAATATGTACTTTAAATGAGCTAATATTACTAAATTGTTCTTCACAAGAATTCTATTCATTTAGACTTACACCAACAGTCTAAGCACAGGATGAACCAGCTGTTCACTGCTCACCACACCCTAGATATTACCAATCTTTCTAAGTACAGAGAGAAAAATCTAGGTCATGAAAAAGAAAATGTTTTATAATGGCATCACAAATTAACAGAAAAATAATTCGCATTTACTATAATACACATAACAGATACACACCAAACGCATACAAACTTCGTATCAGATACCACCTTCCTGCCAAATATTGAAGGAGTAATGTATGCACATATTACTTTATAAACTTAACATAACCATATAGCTACACAAAAATAGTTTATATATCAATACATAGAATTGTGCCAGATCTCAATTTAGCACAATGATTAGCACATTTTATTTCAGATGCCAGGGTCTAGTTCCTCATGGGGAAAAAAAACTGCAGGAGTGTTGCACCTTATATCCAAATAGCCTAATGCATAAGGTCATGGCATAAATGCTTATTAGGGAATGCCAGAAATATGTAAATTAATGGTATAAATGCTTATTAGGGGGAGGGGGGAGAAAGAGGAGGAAAGATAAAACAGTAAGTTATCTAAACTCTTGAAAAATGCCATGACCTAGATGCAGGCACCAGAGCCTCATCTAGGTAAGAAGAACCTCTAGAATCTGACTCCAAAGATAATAATATATGCTTTAAGAATGATGTTGAGATCTGAATCTAAGATTTTAATGTTTCAGTCATGTCTGAGTCAAAATTAATCATCTACATTATTTTCCAATAATCCCCAATACTTCATATAATGCTTAGCACATAATAACTACTCAAAACATTTGCTGAATAAATATGACCAATATTCTTTAAATGATAACAGCAATATCACTAAGGAGACATCAAGAAATCTGCATAAGTAACAGAGGTTGATTTTATAGGCAGGTAAATGTCAAAAATATAAAAAAGAAAACAGCGCACATACTCTTTGTAGTCTCCAGAAAACTTCATATCCTTTTTTAAAAAAAAACTATATAACTTGTCCCTATAAAGTTCTTGTTAAGATATGAAGAACAAAAGAGAACACTGTCAAAGACACCTCTCAACGTTAACGTTAGGAAATTATAGTCTTAAATCAAAGAAAATTTCACAAGGTCTGAGGCCTGAATTACTTACTAAAGGACTCTTGTTTTCCCCAAAATCTATCCTACTATCCTATAGTCTTAGATAAATTAAGAGATGTTAATTGTTAACCAGGCTCAAAAGTGACACCTGGAAATACTTCTATAAATACACCTATTACCTTCAGGCTAGTATATAAAATGTTCAATAAAAGTTTACTTTTTAAACTTATGAAAAACAAGAGTGTATATAACATTTCATTCATTTACTTTTTAAATTGGCACAGATTTCATTATATAAATAATCATATGCAGTAGCCTCTCCCCTTATCGGCTGGAGATACATTCCAAGATCCCCCATAGGGTGCCTAAAACCACGAATAGTGCCAAATCCTATACACATTGTTTTTCTCTACACATACATACTTTCTCACTTAAAGAAGGCATGTTATGGCTTTTCTTTGGCATATCCGAACTGTCAGTATCACTACTCTTTTGCTTTGGGGCCATTATTACGTAAAACAAGAGTGACTGGAACACAAACACTGCAATACCAGGACAGTGGATCTGATAACTGAGAGGGCTACTAGGTGACTACAGGTAGCGTATACAGTGTGGACTCACTGGACAAAGGGATGATTCACTTTCCAGGAGGGACAGAGCAGGATGGAATGGGGTTTCGTCATGCTACTCAGAAGACACACAATTTAAAACTTACGAATTGTTTCTTTCTGAAATTTCCCACTTAATATTTTCTGACCATGGGTGACTTCAGGTAACTGAAACCACAAAAAGCAGAACCATGGAAAAATAAAGGGGAGGGGGAGGGTGTTGGTGGAGTCTGCTGTAATAAATAAATTTTAGCCATTTATAAAATGATTCCTTAATCTTAATTTTTTTCCAAGCTCACATAGAGCAAAGGCAAAATAAAAGAAATAAATACAAAAGAGTACAGAAGTTAACTTTTGACGGCAAAAGTTCCAAATTAATTTAATTACAAAACAATGGCATGAAACAATTTTAGAAGTAACTACCCCAAAAGGTTCAGCCAAAAGTCAAAGAACCAGCAAGCAAATTATAAATTAACAAGATTGAGAAAAGGAAAAACCAGCTCTCATGACAACAGTACATTTTCCCAAGTATTTAACTCGGGCTCACATCTGAACCTACGCTTTCTCAAAAAATTGATGCATGATAAAAAGTTAAAATAACATCAGCCGAAAACAACTCATCACACCCTGAAAAACTATTGTAAGAAAGATTTAGCAAGCTAAAAAAAAAAAAAAATGTAGGTTTGAGAACAGTAAATACTTTCTCAACCTCTTCTTTTGATACAAATGACAATAAATGATTTAAAGAGATTGTAACTAAAGCTCCCATTTTATATCCCAATTTGGCCAAACTCTCCCCAGAGGTAACTTCAGATTTGGTCATTTTGAAAGAACGCGAACCCTTTCATCGATCACCTTCTAATAGTTACCTGACACGGCCCACCTCTCAACTACACATAGATCGGGGTAAAATAAAATTTAAAACCTGGCCAGATGTAGGGCTACAGGACTCTTAAAGTGAAACGACAAGATTCAGCGGTATCTTTAACTTAACTGACTCCCCGCGGAGTGAGTGCCCAAAGCCGTGCCCTGAACACCGCCGCCACCACCACCACCAGGGTGTGTCTCTGCGTGTTAAGAAATGATGCCAGGCCAACGTGGCCCAGTGGCTGCGTGTGGACTCTATGAACCAGGTCAAAGTGCCATCTTCCGTCAGGGCACAGGCTGGGGCTGCGCGCTGGAGCCTCAGCAGGAGGCGACCGCGGATCCACCAGTCTCTTTCGTCGTGGGTGTTTCTCTCTCCCTCTCCCTTCTTTCCAATCAATACATACATATATGTGTGTGTGTGTATAAATACAGTGTATATATATATATATATATATATATATATATATATATATGTGTGTGTGTATACTGTACATATACATTATATATATATATATACTGTATACACACACAGGTATACTCTGCCCATCTTTGTCTTCCTAAAAAGCCAAGGTTTAGCCACCAGGTTTGAGGACGCAGCCAGAGGAGGAGAGCCCTTTGGGAGAGGACAAGCCCAGAGAGAAGCTGTCAGAGGCCAAGACTAGGTCTACCTCCCCGGGCGGCACCATGACCCCAATGCAACACCACATTCCTAACAAGCGAGGCCACAACTCGTGTCACCGTTTCCTTAGGGTCATCTCCCTGGACACGCACGCTCCTCCTGGGCTTGCACGCGGGTTCTAAGAGCCCTTTGGGGTCCACGGCCCTCCCGAGCCGGTTTTGAAATAACAAGTCTCCGCAACTCCCAGGGAACATGACATTTGCCTGAAAAAAGGGGGGAAAAACACACACACACACACAGACACACACACACACACAGAGAGGACAGATCTGATGCAACGGATCACCCCTCCCTCCCCGCCGCACACACACACACACACACACCCACACCCACCGGTGCCCGGGCTCGCCGGGGCCGTGGATGAGGAAGGCGCCGCCGGGGCCCTTGGCCCCCTTGCGGGCGTCCACGTGAGGGATGAGCACGTCCTCCAGCCCCAGGTCGAAGCGCCGGTGCTTGGAGGAGTCGGGCAGGAAGAAGAAGGCCCCGAAGCACAGGGTGACGAAGGCACTGAGGATGAGCAGGAGGATGAACTTCTCCGAGAGCCGCAGGGTGGCCCGGTGGTGCGGGAGCGGGGGCGGCCCCAGGCTCAGCGGCGGCAGCCTCCGTCCGGACAGCGGCAGCAGGGCCGGGGCGGTCATCCTTGACGCTCTCGGGACCAAAAAAAACAACAAAAAAAACAAAAACAAAAAAAAAACAACGATCAAGTTTTCATCGTCGGGCACAACACACGCCGGGAACCGCCTTCGAAATCTCGGCAGCAAAAAAAAAAACAACCAAAAAATACACAAAAACACGGTGAAATTCCAATCTCCTCCTCCTCGTCCAGGATCGTTGTGCTTTTTCTTCTTTTTTATTCTTCTTTTTTTTTTCTTTAAACAGGGCGCCTCTTCACGCTGGCCCAGACACCTTCACAAACCGGGGTGGCCCCCCCCCCAAAAAAAAACAAAAAAAAAAACGGTCACCGGTGCACGTCCTGCGGTCGCTGGCTCCTCGGCCATGGGGTGCCCGGGACCTGTGGGGGTGCCGCGGGCGTCCGCCTCACTCCGGGGCGGGGAGCGGGCAGGCCACGCCGCCGCGGAGCGCGGGGCGCCAGGTGGGCTCCCCCATGCCGGCGCGCCCGGCGGCGCCGCTCCCCGCTGGGGGGCTCCGGTGCCCCCTCTCCACACACCCCCAAAGGCAGCCGGAGTTAGAAAAGGGTCCCCGCTCGGCCTCCTCGGAGGCTGCGGTCCCACAATCTCTCACCCGCGGGGACGGTGGCGGCGGCCCAACCAGGGGTCCCCTCGGCGGTCGGCCGGCAGGGAGGGCGGAGAGGCGGCGGCCGCGGGTCCCGGACGCCCGCGCCTGCTGCGGCCTCGGCCCCGGGCAGAGCTCGGCGCTGCCCACCGGACGGCCGGCGCGAAGGGCATCCGCGTCCCGAGCCCCAGCGCCCGCCCCGGCCGCCGCCGCCGCGTAGCCGCTGCCGCTGCCGCCGCCGCGCGGCTCTGTCAGGAGCGGAACTTCCTCCTCGGGCGGCCACTGAGGAGGCGCGGGGAGGGCGCGCGGGCCGCCCCGCCGGCTCCGCCTCCTCCGCCGCCTCCGCCGCCTCCTCCCGGCGGCCGGCGGGGCTAACCCGGGCGCCTGCCCCCCGAGCGAGGCCGCCGCGCCCGGACGCGCCGACCGAGCCCCCGCGGCCCCGCGGCGGGCGGAGCAGCCG
>JAAGEH010000027.1:1883274-2045202 GCA_011751065.1 Lasiurus cinereus
GGAGAGCGCCGCGCCGCCGGGGCCCTCACCCGTTGGGCACACGCGGGAGAGGGGCGCCGGGCGGGGTTGGGGGAGGTGGGGGGGCGCGGCGGGCACGCACCGGCCTCACTGCCCCCGACTCGCGAGTGGGCGTCCCCGGGCGGCGAGTGCGAGGTGCGCGCGCACGCTCCCGCCCCGCCCCGCCCGCCGGCCGCGCCCCCGGAAGCTCCCCGCCGCCGCCGCCGCCGCCGCGTGGACCCGCGGGCCAAGCCGGCGCTTCTCCCGGTAACGTGGCCGGTGCCCGGCGCGCGGCCCTCGGGGTGGGGAGCGGCCCCGGCGCGTGGGCGAGCGGGGGGCGGGGGGTTGGCTGCCGCTGAGAGCCGCCGGCGTGGAGGGTTCCGGCGCGCAGGTCGCCCTCTGCTCCCGGGCTTCCTGGGGCCCCGGCGAGGGGACCGCCGGCTGCCTCCCCGCGGGCACGCGGCTGGCGGGGCGCCAACCAGCGCGGGTGCCAGGCGCGGGGTTAAAGGGAAGATGCCGGCCGCCTGGCCCTTCCCATTGGGCTTCCTCCTCTCCGAGGAGGAGGAGGAATCTAGGGCGGCGGCCGCCTTCTCCGGGGCCGGGGCCGCGGGAAGACACCTCCCGCCATCTCCCCGGCCCTCCCCGCCGCCCCTCCCCCGGGAGGAACACTGAGTGTGGCCGAGGCCGGTGTGGCCCAGTGGGTAGGGCGTCGGCCTGCGGACTGGAAGGTCCCGGGTTCGATTCGGGTCGGGGGCATGGACCTGGGTTGCGGGCACATCTCCACTGTGGGGCGTGCAGGAGGCGGCTGATCGATGTCTCTCTCTCCCATCGATGTTTCTGACTCTCTATCCCTCTCCCTTCCTCTCTGTAAAAAAAAACAATAAAAAATATATTTTTTTAAAAAAAAAAGAAATACTGAGTGTTCACAAGGAGGTGCCAACAGAGACAACAGTGCTGTTTAAAGCTGGCTGAGTGCATTCTGTTATCCATAGTGTGGAGTAAAAACATATTCTGTGTGTGTGTGTGTGTGTGTGTGTGTGTGTGTGTGTATATATGTATGTATTTGCAATATATATATTCTTGCTTCCAGATTGTGTTTTATTCTGATATTACATTGTCATCCTCTCTCGCCGAAACCGGTGTGGCTCAGTGGATAGAGCGTCGGCCTGCGGACTGAAAGGTCCCAGGTTCGATTCTGGTCAAGGACATGTACATTGGATGCGGGCACATCCCCAGTAGGGGGACATGCAGGAGGCGGCTGATCAATGTCTCTCTCTCATCGATGTTTCTAACTTTCTAACTCTCTGTCCCTCTCCCTTCCTCTCTGTAAAGAAAAAATCAATAAAATATATTTTTTTAAAAAATAAATAAATAGTCCTCCTCTCTCCATACCCTTAACTGATGACTGGGAATTAAGAGAGGAGGCCCTTACAGGGCAGCGAGGGGGGAAAGGCAGCCGTAGGTTGAAAAACAAGCAAAATACCCGCACCGTCCCTCGTGCGTTGGCTGGCACAGGGCGAAGGACATTCCGGGCCACGCTATTTCCAGAAGCTCAGCATATCTCCCTGCCCACCCCATGACAAAAACAGTCATTGTCAGGGGCCCCGCCTCACAAATCAAATCAGAGGCACGCCCGTGTCCAGGGCCAGCGCCCAGGCCCACCCCGTCAGGCTGGCGGTCAGGGGGGCCCAGCCCTCAGTGAGGTGTCTGCTGGGGTAAGGAGGGCCCAGCCCTCAGTGAGGTGTCTGCTGGGGTCAGGAGGGCCCAGCCCTCAGATTTCTGCTGGCACTCGGGAAGCCACGGGAAGAAACGTCTGCCTTCGCAGGGTGCCCTTCTAGAACGGGTCAGGTTTACCAGTAGGCTGCTAGTGGCGAGCCTCTCTGAAAACACTTCGGTTTCCTGTCTCCGAGGTCATTATTTTCCACACACAAAAAAAAAGGAATGGGGAAAATAAATATTGACCTCTGGATAAGATAGCAAGTTCTGGGAGTCTTGGAAAGTAAATAGTACCATCCAGGTCGACCAAATCGTTATTAACCAGAGAGATAGCTGAAACCTGCCACCACCTAGCTGACAACTGTGACTTCAGCCGCTTCGACCTATTAGCCAGAGGAGAAGGCTTGTTTGTACCCCTTCCATTTTCTTGCCCCTTGCCTGTTTCGCCAAATTCATTTTTCCTTCAGGAGAGTAGAAAATCCTTGTGTAAGTTGGGGGTTACTGCAAGAAGTCCAAATGCAGTCTGCAATTCTAAAGCCATTGATGATGGTATGAATTACTTTATTATAATCGCACTAGAGGCCCAGTGCATGAAATTCGTGCACTGTGGTGGAGGATTGCGGGGGAGGGTGTCCCTCAGCCCAGCCTGCACCATCTCCAATCTGGGACACCCAGAGGGATGTCCGACTGCCCACTTAGGCCCGATCCTACCGGAATCACAATCCAGGAATGCTGGCTCCCAACTGCTCACCTGCCTGCCTTCCTGATTGCCCCTAACCGCTTCTGCCCGACAGCCTGATCATCCCCTAACCACTCCCCTGCCAGCCTGATTGCCCCTAACTGCCCTCCCCTGCAGGCCTGGTCCCCCCCAACTGGCCTCCCCTGCAAGTCTGGTTCCCTGCAACTGCTCTCCCCTGTAGGCCTGGGTACCCCCAACTGCCCGTCCCTACAGGCCCAGTCGCAACCAACTTCCCTCCTCTGCTGACCTGGTCATCCCTAACTGCCCTCCCATGCAGGCTTGATCGCCCCCAACTACCCTTGCTTGCAAATCTGGTCCCTCCCAACTGCCATCCCCCGCTGGCCTGATTGCCCCCAACTGTCCTCCCTTGCAGGCCTGGTCCCTCCCAACTGCCCTCCCTTGCTGGCCATCTTGTGGTGGCCATCTTGTGTCCTCATGGGGACAGCCATCTTTTACCATATGGGGGCAGTCATTGTGTGTGTTGGAGTGAAGGTCAATTTGCATATTGCTCTTATTAGATAGGACACCAGCATTACATCAAAGGGTATGGTGTGTGCATGTGTATATATTATCTTCTAGAGACTAAGTTTGTCTGAAATGAGTTTTAAAATAATCAGTACTATTTGTGTGTGTCTTTTTAAAGAAGTTGCTAATATGATTTATGTACATAAAAAATCAAAAGGGAATACTTGAAAAATATTATAGCTCTTATGTTAAGATGTTGGTATTACCCATGATTCCACCCCTCCCTCCCCCCTGGTACTGTGTTACTTTATAATTAAATAAATAAATGATTTTCATGAAACTGGTACCGAGAAAGTTAAGATCAGATTTCAAATAGGTGGACTCAGTTTTATCAAGGTGAACGCATGAATGGATCCATGTGAGGGTAACCAACAGAAACAGAGTACGTGAAATAAATCAATAAGTATATATGCAACAGGGAGAGGTCTCATTCTAGAGGGTCTAAAGACAGTTTGTCATCTTCCGAGAGTGGTTATGCTTTGATCAAAGGCATAGACAACATTCCAAAGTGGCCACAAAGCAGTGATTTCCCTTTTACAAATCTATACAAATTAAATAACATTTTAGGAAAGAAAAAGTATTAAATTTCTAACCAAGCAATATTGACCCCCTACATATTTCAGTTTTATAGGACCATTCCTGAGATTCACTTATGTATTACAATATAAAAATTACTTGTATTTGTTCAATGATATGTTTACTTTTCCATTGTTGAAAAAATTTAACACCCAGTACACACACACACACACACACACACACACACACATTTCTTCTGTGTTAATGAAACTAGATTCATAGGCTACAGGAGAAAAAATACAGTTGAAAAAAGAGTCTTTTTTCCTTTTTTTTCAATTAATGTATTACATGTGTACATATCTTCCCATTGTAATCCTATCCCACCCCACTCCCATACATGCCCTCACCCTCCCAGTGTCTTGTATTCATTGGTTATGCTTAAATGCATGCATACAAGTCCTTCGGTTGATCTCTTATCTACCCCACCTCCCCCTAACCTTCCTGCTGTAATTTGACAGTCTATTTGATGCTTTACTGCCTCTGTATCTATCTTTTTGTTCATCAGTTTATAACGTTCTTTATTATCCATTATCCATAAATGAGATCATGTGGTATTTTTCTTTCATTGACTGGCTTACTTCACTTAGCATAAGGCTCTCTAGTTCCATCCAGGTTGCTGCAAATGGTAACAATTCCTTCTTTTTTATGGCAGCATAGAATTCCATTGTGTAGATGTACCATAGTTTTCTGATCCAGTCATCTGCTGACGGGCACCTAGGCTGTTTCCAAATCTTAGCTATGGTGAATTGTGCTGCTATAAACATAGGGATGCATATATGCTTTCTGATTGGTGTTTCTAGTTTCTTAGGATATATTCATAGGAGTGGGATTGCCGGATCAAATGGAAGTTCCATTTTTAATTTTTTGAAAAAACTCCATACCATTCTCCACAGTCACTACACCAGTCTGCATTCCCACCAGCAATGCATGAGGGTTCCTTTTTCTCCGCATCCTCGCCAACACTTGTCATTTGTTGTTTTGTTGAATATAGCCATTCTGACAGGTGTGAGATGGTATCACATTGTCGTTTTGATTTGCATCTCTTGGATAATTAGTGACTTTGAGCATGTTTTCATGTGTCTCTTAGTCTTCCTTCTGTCTTCTTTCAAAAGATTCTATTTAAGTCTGTTGCCCATTTTTTTATTGGATCATTTATCTTCCTTTTATTAAGTTGTATAAGTTGGCTGTAGATGTTGGAGATTAAACCTTTATCAGTGATAGCATTGGCAAATATGTTCTCCCATATAGTGGGCTTTCTTATTGTTTTGTTGATGGTTTCTTTTGCTGTGAAAAAGCTTTTTATTTTGATGTAGTCCCATTTGTTTATTTTCTCTTTAGTTTCCATTGTGGGTTTTTTTCTTCCCTATATCAGGGAAGTTTTCTGTCATTATTTCTTTAAACAGGTTTTCTATTCCTTGCTCAATTTCCACTCTTTCTGGAACCCCTATTATGTGGATGTTGTTTTGTTTCATGTTGTCCCAAAGTTCCCTTAGGCTTTCCTCCTGCTTTTTCATTTTTTTTCTAGAAGCTGCTCTACTTCGTTATTTTTTCCTACCTTGTCTTCTAGCTCTCTGATGTGGTCCTCTGCTTCTTCTATCCTACTCTTGATGCTTTCTATTGAGTTCTTATAGCAGTGATGCCCTTTTTCATTTCTTCTTGGTTCTTCATTTCCTCTTGGTTCTTACTCATATTGTCAAATTTGTTTTTCATGCTTCCATTTCATTTACTTCCTCTTCTGGTGTGTCTGCTTTTCTTTCATATGCGGGCTGCTTCTTTGTCTCCCCAAGGTCTCTCTTCTCTGGGTGTCTGGTTATATAATTCTCTCTCCTGCATTGATTTAAAGGCACAAAATACAACACAACTTGGTACAACACACAAGGCACTGAACAGAAATATATTCACGATATTAATAACCACAAATAAAGTGACCACCAGAGAGAGGCAAATTAGGGGATAGGAAAGAAAGAAGAAGAGAGAAAAGAAAATGAAAAAAAAAGAATAGAAAAGAAAGGAGTACCAAAATGAAATTGGGAGAAAAAAAAAGTAAGAGAGAAAAGAAAGAGAAGAGGAACAAAGTATAATATATGGGGAGAACAGCCATTAACCCCAACAAATGACAGCAACAAGTACTTGGAGATTAATACAAACTACAAACTACAAACAACAGAAACAATAAACAAATAAAAACAAAGCAAACAAAAAACAAAAAAAAAGAATAAGAAAAACAGTCTCACAAAAAAAGCATAAAAAATCGATATAATCAACCTTCAAGCAAACACCAACAAAAGGACAGAGAGAATAACAATTTTTGGATAGTGAAGACAGAGAAGAGAGAGGTGTGTATGGACTTGGAGCAGGGGATTGGGAATTAGATATATAAGTAGGTTGAAATTTTAATGGGGTAAAAAGAAAGAATAGGGAAAATCTAAAGTAGGAAAAGAGTAAGAGAAATGGAAAAAAAGGGGGGAAAGTTAGAGAGTGATGGCATAAAGGTAGAGCTGAGATAGAGCAAAATGATGCTAAAGGAAAGATGAAAATAGAATGTAGAACACTAATCCCAAAGTAAAATAAAGAGAAAATAAAATGACACTTTTTAAAAACATAAAGGTAAAATAGTAGTAGTAATAATCCTGATTGAAAATAAAAATATAGTAATTAAAAAGGTAAAATCAAGTGAGGAAAAAAGAAAAAAATTAGTTTCTTAAGTAAAAGATGAAAAAATAAAAATAAAACATTAAATATAAAAATATAGAATATGCAGTAGTGAAGGTCATTCACTTCCTCTATTGTTCTGTTTGGCATGCCTGTTTCCTAGTCAGAACAGTATTGAAGTTCACTGCATTCCACTGCTCCTCAGTTAAACCAGCCCTGATTTTTAAGGAGGCGGTGTGTCTTAATTTCTTTATTCCTTTATTTGTGATTAAACAAGAGCCAATTTGTGATTCAGTCCCTGGGTGGCAGTGTTTCTGGATTGACTTCTGACACTATAGGTCCTCTCTAGCCTGTGCTTAGGTCCTGCTTTCCCTGTGGCACTCAATACTGGTTTGTGGGAGTGGGCTGCCCCAGAGTTGGTTCTCCACCAGTCACTCCCTGCTCTGATCCCCAGGTTCCAGAAAAACAACTTTCTCCTGCTGTCTCCTAGGGTGTCCCCAATTGGGTGACCCTATGTATTGGGCTCAGCAATCAGAAGCAAGGATCTGAAGAGGAAAGAGCACAAGTACGCGAACTCCCCTCTTCCCTCGTGTCCAAGCAGCTGGCACACTTTTAAAACTCCCAGTTTGTCCCACTGTGTCAGATCAAAGAGGGTTGCTTTCTAGAGATCCCCTCTGTTAGCCACTCTGAGGACCCCCTTCCACATTCATGGATCGTGCCAGCCCCAACAGCCACGGATCTCTCCAGGTGCAGACTTCCTCCGGGCCTCCAGCTCCCACAGTGTGCGCGTTTCTCTGTCCTGTGAGACCAGAGACCTCACCTTATCCCAGGCGAAATCCGACCTTTCCATGGTGGAGTGTAGAACTCCTCTGAATCCACGTGTTTGCGCCAACTGGGGACTGGTGTTCTGGGGTTTGCAGCTGCTCAGTGGGTGCCTCAGTTGTAGTTTCTCAGGTTTCCAATAATGTTTACCCTCCCCTTCAAGATGGTGTAGTCTCTGCATCCAAGCTGGGAGCTCCGGGAGGGAACCCCGCAGCAATAGGGGCTGCCCGGTCAGGAGAGCCCCATCCAGCAGCCCCCCATCTTCTCTTGGAATATAGCTGTCCCTCAACTCGCCAACCAGCACTCCCCCTGCAACCCTCAGCTATTCCCTCTGTCTGCTCCAGACAAGGCTCGGGCCATGTCTATCTATTCCGCTGCCATTTTTTTTTCTCCTCAAAAAAAGAGTCTTTTGTTTTACTTGTATAACCTGTTTCTTCTTACTATCAACTAGATCCCCATATATCCAAGGAAGATGTTAGAGAAGAAATTACCAGGCATGACCATGTGTAGAGAATGCAGGAAATGTAAAAAATATATAGGGAAAAAAGTGACCAGCGATTTTCAAACTGTGTGCTGCCAGAGTTTTTAAAACAAGCAATGTCCAACTATTTAGTCAGGGGCACTGACCTCTTTTCCCTTAGATTTTCAAATACAGAAATGACAACAGCCCTGGCCAGTGGACTGGGCCTGGTCCCATGCACGAAGGGATTGCAGGCTCAATCCTCTGTATAGAGCACTTGACTTCTTGGGCAGCCAGGGGAGATCTACAATTGAAAGGGCTTGACAGAGGTGACAGCAGAGGTATGTCAAACCTTGCAGTCCCTATACATAGCTTCAAAATCAGATGCTCATGTCACCTTTATAGAGAGCAATCTGATGCCAAAGGAGGTGAAACATTTTTGATAAATCCTCATATTAAAGTTGTTTTTAATCCACTCAAGGCAGTTAGCCTGAGGATGTTTCACGGATTTACATATTCATCCATTAAATGTTATTGAGCATATCGAAAGATGAATAAAATATGGGAAGCAGCTGGATATAATGAAAAGAACATAAACTCTGAAACTAGAGAACCCTGGATCTAATCCTACCTCTACCATTTACCTATGGGATCTTGAAAACCTTCCTTATGCTTAATTTCTTTGCCCCTAAAAGTAAGGTAAAATTCCATACCTTATAGCGTTGTGATGAGGATTAAATGAGGTAATGTATGCGATAGTGCTTTCCTGTCGTTGCGATTCAATAAATAGTAACTACTATTTTTATTCTGGGCATCAGGATGAGTAAGGAGTTGGCAGAGAAAGAGGCGGGGAGAACCTGTGAAAAGACTTGGATGAAAGAGAAAGAGCACGGCATGTGTTGGGGGGACTTCCTTTCCTCTGGCTCTGTTTTCCATGGGGGGTGGGGGGAAGGAAGGTGTTGGGAGATAATTCATTAGACTATAACTTTTGGCTCCCAGACCACTAACCTTCACATTCAGAAGTGAGTTACTTGACTGATGAGCACTGTTACATTCATTGGCTCATAGTTTTTGACTGGATGGAGAACCCAATTACTGAGGGTTCTTTCTCTTGTGCCCCAGAAGACCCGTGCTGACAATGACCTTAGATAAATGTGTCTGCCCTGCAAACCCAACCTTCCCCTTCGTTGGGCTGTCCTCAGGCCAAAATCTGTGATGGTTGAAAGTTGCAAAATGTTAGCAAGCTCTTTTGGGTTACAGATCTAGAACTTTGTTCTTTATTAACTTACCTGCAATAAAGCTGACATTTTTTTAAAAAATCTCCACTTGCCTATCCTCTTTGTCTTATTTCATCCAAACTTTATGCAGAGTGATGTGAGCAGGACATTCAATTAATTGATCCATTAAAGAAATTAACTATGGCTAGAACATAGATTGTAGAGGAAGGGATGGTGAGAGAGCAAGCTGAAGAGGAAAATACAGAAAGATTTCTGCTCAAGTTGGTACAGCAAGATTATGTTTTGATCCACTGCCTTTATTGCACACAAATAACAATGAAAGCTAAAATATACAAAGGGAAAACCAAAAAGACATAACCAGGCTCTAAAACAAACCTTTTCATAGATCAGAAATAGAACTGAAACAGCAAGTCGGAAGCCACATGACCCCAGTGGGCCTATTCCAAAGGTTTTCGTCTCCTGCAGGGGGATAGGAACTAAAGATGCTCCCCAAAAGGTGGAGGATGGGAGCCATGCTTGGCTCTTGGAGTGTGGTGCTTGTGAAAGGAGGCTGGGAATAAACAGTAGCCAACCCACTGGCCGGAGAAGCAGAGGACAAAGATATGGCCTTGGAGCCAGGAACCAAGCCAAGCAACTGGCCGTGTGATTAGTTCTGCAAAAGCCCAACATCACTGTGGAGGAGGAGCATCAAAATGCCAACGATAGACCTGATTCTAGAATGGAGGTCAAGGGGTCAGGTGGGAGCAAAAGTCACTGAACACGGAGGGGCAAGCATAGAAGCCACGAGAAGAAAACAGAGAAAAAAGCATATGAAAACTTCCCATTCAGCGTGCGTATAACCACCAAGTTCCAAACACTTTCAGATATCTGAGACTAAGAAAGCCCAACAGAGTGAACAATCAAAACATTAATTTCCTACTATGAAATGAAGTAAACTATGGAACTGCCTGACAACGACTTTTTTAGTATTTCTGCCTTCTCAAAGCGACAAATGAAAGTAGGGATCAGATGCAAGCCGACTTGAGAACAGAAATATGAAAAATAACTAATAGAAATCTTGAAAATAAAAATACGATCACTGAAATAAAATAAAAAAAGTCAATAGTTGGAGTTAATGGGGGAACTTGTCAAAGTTTAAGAGGAAAAGTAATGAATTAAAGAAAAAGTAATTGAAGAATTCACTCAGAACACAGTAGGGAATAATAAAGAGATTTTTGAAATATGAATAAAAGTTAAGATTCATGGGGATTCTGTTGAGTGATGCCAACATATGTCTCACAGAAGTTCCAGAAGAAAAAACTGGAAACAAAAGGAAAGAGGAGAGAAGCTATACTTTTTTTAAAAAAATGAAAAAAAAATGATTTGATTAGAAGGTTTTCTAATCAAAACATCAGAACACGTGTAATGAGCAAGATAAATAAAAATGAAATAACACATTTATCACATAGAGAAAACACAGAGCAATATGGAAAAAAAAATAAAATCTCAAGTTACCAAAGGGAAAACATTGATTATCTACAAAAGGGCTATTCCTAGAGTGCTAAAAAGCAACAACAGAAACATGACAACCGAGTAACTTAGAAATATTGAATGGACCACTCAACGAGAATTCGATTTCCAAGTAAACGGTCATTTAAGGGAAAAAGCAAAACAAAGACATTTCAATCATCAAATACTAAGAGTTTTAACACTCACAGAACTACACCCAAAGAACTGAGGAATGTTCTTCTCCCAGTAAAAAAAAATAAGCCCAGAGAGAAAGCATACAAGAGGTACTGGTGAGGGAAGAAATAACTAAAATGTGATGGTAGAATTAAAAATAACTCCTCTGTGGAGAGGGGCTACAGCATTGGGACAGGTTCAAGCCTCAGACTGACTTGAGGCAAAGCCACATACAAGTCCCAGCTTGGAGGGCAAAGCCCTCCCAGCACAATCACAGCCAAAAGGCTATGGTTGTAAGCTTGACCTTACAACCCGACCCTATCTACGGTCCTAGGTAGCTAAGGGATATGGGCTGCAGGGGGGTGCAGTAGGGCTAATACTTGACAGAGTTCAGAGGATGGCAACAACAGCAAAGAAGCAGATTTGAAATTCACAAGAACACTGTAAATATCTTGCCCTTATACTGCTTTGTGTGATCGGACTGTACAATAAAGCCTCAGCTCACAGGCTGTGTCACTGTTTCCGCAGCCAGGCACAGTGACCCCACCTGGTCCCAGGTGTATTCTCCTGTCTGTCTTTCATCCTTCACCGCCCGTCTTCAGGTTCACCCCTGGCCGTGCTGGACGCAGTTCACTACTCTACTATTTCAAAAAATAAGAAGAATGGAAATACACGATGGGTGGTTAAAGCATGCTAAGGCCTTTGTCACGTTTGGGAGAGGTATAAAAATAATGCCTTTGTCCGAATACTTTACAAGAAACTTTATATTAATAAAAAGCTGATGCAGAACTTCTAAAACCTCAGCGAGAAAAATGTGGCCAAGGCTTAGGGAAATTTGACATCGAAAACCAATCATTCTATACAGAAGACAGAAGGAGAAAAAAATGAAAAGAAAGGCATGCCAAACACAACACACACACAAAAGACAATAGTAGAATTAAGTCCCAATATAACAGCAAACACAAAACTGTAGAGATTTAAATTTCTTATTAAAAGACATTATCCGATCGGTATAAAATAATATTCAGGTATATAATGCTAGCAAGAGACACATAAAACTACAACACTGATATACTGGACATAAAGGGATATAAAAAAATAAAAAAGAAAACCGATGAAAACATTATTAATATTAGATTTCAAAAAGTCTTAAACCAAATGTATTAATAGAAACAAAGAGGGTCATTACCAAGAAGTTAAAGCAGTGGTTCTCAACCTTCCTAATGCCGTGACCCTTTAAGACAGCTCCTCATGTGGTGGTGACCCCCAACCATAAAATTATTTCCGTTGCTACTTCATGTCATTTTGCTACTGTTATGAACTGTAATGTAAATATCTGATATGCAGGATGTATTTTCATTGTTACAAATTGAACATAATTAAAGCGTAGGGATTAATCACAAAACAATATGTAATTATATATTGTGAAATATTTATTTCTAATTACAAATAAATGAAATTTTGTCTTGAATCATGGTGTAGCATGGGTAACAGTCTTCATATGACAACAGTAAACTACATTGCTACACTTTGCTACACCGAGGAGCGGTGTGTTGGTTCCTAAGACCATGGGAAATCGGTGTTTTCCAATAGTCTTAGGCGACCCCTGTGAAAGGGTCGTTCGACCCCCAAAGGGGTCGAGACCCACAAGTTGAGAACCGCTGAGTTAAAGGTTCCTAATAACATTGCTTCCAATTACAGAAAATAAAACCACCAAAATTACTAAGAGAAATCGACAAGCCCACCATCTGAATGGGGGGAGACTTTAACCATCTCTCAGACACCGCTAGATCAAACAGACAACAACAGAGCTAACAGAGAGAGAATCATGAGGAGCCTCCAAGGAGGCCACATTAAGGAGTTGGGTTTTATTCTGAGAGCAACAGGAAGCCAGTGGAGGGTTTTCGGCAGAGGAAGGCTTGGTTGGATCAGCCATGCATTTTTAGAAGGATCAATCGCTTTGGCTATAAAATGGATAATGGACTTCAGGGTGGTCAGACTACTACATAGAGGCAGGGACACCAGTTTAAAAAGCTTCCTACCATCTAACCAAGAGACATGACCGTTGGCCTGAACTACAGTAGTAGTACCATCGGTGAAGAAGAAGAAGACTAAGCATTTTTTTTTATATTTTTAATTGATTTTTTACAGAGAGGAAGAGAGAGAGATAGAAAGTCAGAAACATTGATGAGAGAGAGACATCGATCAGCCGCCTCCTTCATGCCCCACAGTGGAGATGTGCCCGCAAGCAAGGTACATGCCCCCGACCAGAATCAAACCTGGGACCTTTCATTCCGCAAGCCAACACTCTATCCACTGAGCCAAACCAGTCTCGGCAAGAGTAAGCATTTCAAGAGGCATGCAGATAGCATAGTTGATTGGGGGGCAGGGGAGGGGATCAAAGGTGGTAGTATCCATATGCCTGCCCTAGAAAATGTGATGCATTGCAGTGAGGAGGAAGAGCAGGGCTTTGGGGAGGAAGGTGATACTCATCCCTTGTTTCTCATCATACCACTTACCTCTCAGCCTCTCGATTCTGACATTCAAACTGGCTCATTAAAAAAAGTTCAATTACCCCTGGCCGGGTAGCTCAGTTGGTTAGAGCATCGCCCCAATATGAAAAGGTTGCAGGGTGAATTCCTGGTCAGAATATATGCAAGAATCAACCAAATGAACGCATAAATAAGCGGAACAACAAACCGATGTCTCTCTCTCTCTCTCTCTCTCTCTCTCTCTCTCTCTCTCTCTCTTCCCCTTCCTCTCTCTAAAATCAGTCAATAAAAATTTTTAAAGACTTAAATTATATTCAAAATACAATGTAAATCAATTTGAAAAGATGTCTATCAAAAAGTTCAACAAAAGGAACACTCAAAAACTCTATTTTAAACTTTTGGTACTTTGGGAATGTTTCAATAATCTGGGAGAATTTATACTTTAACAATATCCCCCCAAAAATGTGTCTATTCTAAATAATCACTTCCACATAATAGTAAGAGTCCTTTAAGATTATTTCTATCTTATTTCATATTCTCATGCTTTTCTATACATAATGAATATTCAAACACACCTCTGTGCCTACCTCCTGAAGAAATACGCTAGTCATGACTTTCCTTAGGGCACAGCCTGTATGAAGGACAAGTAAATCCAGTCTGATGACCTGTGAGCTCTTACAGAAAGCCATAGATTTCCTAGCACACAGCTCCCTTTCTTTTTTTTTTTTCCCCTGCTTGTTATTAATTACCTTAAACTATTGGGTGAGTTTATGATGTGTGTTTTTTCCTTCCACAGACAATGATTCTTGCATTGACTGAAGTCGGGAGCCATGTTACCTATTAAACAGCCACGCTGAGGTCACTGAGTAAGTGCTGAAAATTAAGGAGCTGTTTTTACAAAGGCACTTTACCTAGTAGTTTCAGGCATGAAAGAGGTGGGAAGGACTTCCAGATTTCCCATTATGAATGTGAAGGTTTTGTACTGTGTTTTTTTTTTTTCGAAAGCCATTCCAAAATGCAAATAAGATTCAGTTTTCAAGTTCCAGACGTGCTGTGCGATTTCAACATTTCCCGCAGCTAATAACGCTGGGGCCTGGAGTCCAGAGCGGGGCTGTTCTCAGGGCCTAGAAGCCTCTGGAACTGTAGAAGGAATCTGAGTGGCAGCCAGCAGACGGGAAGTTTCCTGAGAGTAAAAGAACCACGATGAGATATGCTACCCTCGTATTGCCTCTTACGTGATGCCGAGGATGTGTTTTTGAGAAGACGAAACCCTTTTTGAGAGCGAACATTGCATCGTGTTTCACAGATGCGGTCGGTTGTGTATTGCAGGCCATTATGGCACAGTTTCTGCAGCCCTCTGCGTTCAGGCAGGGGCAGTGCCAGCTAAAGTGAGTGGGCTTCTCCTTCCGGGACAGGTGCTCTGACGCTCGACCTAAAGAATGATTCGGGCGCCACGTGCTTCGTAGACATCTCTCCGCGAGTGGAGAAATGCTAACATCACAGAGGGTCCGCTAGCAAGGTGTGGGGTGCCTCTTCCCTACGATCTCATATCATAAAGGTATAATGTGCAAATGGTCATTACACTGAGAAGCATAACGACCAACCTCATAACCACCGGATCTCGGATCAGCGGGAGGGTGGGGCGGTGAGCCACAAGCTGGCAGGGGAGAGCTACAGGAGGGGGCAGGGCAGCGAGCTATGAGGGGGGTGGCTGGGGGTGCAGAGGGAGGTACAGGAGGGCCGGGCAGCGAGGTATTGACAAGCTACTGGCACCCGGATTTGTGGGCAGGGCTACCAGTGTAAGGTCATAGAGCTGTTCACTTTGCTTTTCTGATATTTTCTAAAATCACAACTTGTTAGTTTTAAACAGCATGGACACAATTAGGCCATGGCCATAACATCATAGTTCTTTATATTTCCAGTTAAACCACATATCTATTACAGTTAAGGGGTTCTTTGTGTGTGTGTGTTTGATGGTAATATTTTTCTTCAAATCTTTGTACTTTCTGAAAATATATAAGCATGAGAGGAAAGAAGTAAGGAAGGGAGGGAAGGAGGAAGGGAGGGAGGGAAGGAGGGAGGGGAAGGAAGGGAGGGAGGGAAGGAGGAAAGAAGGGAGGGAAGGAGGAAGGAAGGGAGGGAAGAAGGAGGGAAGGAAGGAAGGAAGGAAGGAAGGAAGGAAGGAAGGAAGGGAGGGAGGGAAGGAAATTGGTGAGGGAGGGAGGAAGGAACCGATAAACCAGCAAATGTGAAGAATGTTCAAGATTTGTACACACTACAGAGAAAGATTCAAGATTTGAAGATAGAAATAGCACCATCAGGAAAATAGTTAATTGTACCATTTCCACATGTTAATCATTATAATAACGTAATAACAAGGAACCTGGAAAGGTCTTTCATGCTGCCTTTTATTTTTCACCAAAACATCCACAGTGTCCCCACAAGACTCTGACGACCTTGTTTTTACGCATTTCGGAGGAAATGACCCTTTACATGTCTGTCTTGCTATTTCATCCAGAGTTGCTCTCTGCATCTGAACAGACCTTCTTTCCTTCTCTGCCAGCGATTCTGACAGGCAGGAAGACGGTCTCCTGGCTCTCGGGCGCACTTAGGCTAATGGAACCAGAGAAGGAGAAATTCCTGTGCAGATCAAAGCAGAGCTGGGGCCGAAACCAGTTTGGCTCAGTGGATAGAGCGTTGGCCTGCAGACTGGAGGGTCCCAGGTTCGATTCCGGTCAAGGGCATGTACCTTGGTTGCAGGCACATCCCCAGTGGGGGGCATGCAGGAGGCAGCTGATCGATGTTTCTAACTCTCCCCCTCCCTTCCTCTCTGTAAAGAATCAATAAAATATATTAAAATAAATAAAAATAAATCCCAAGGCTTCCTGGAAGTATTACTTCATTCATTTAATTTATCGTCATCATCAGCATCATCACCATCATCATCATGCCTGGTGTCGCATTCTTCACCTTTCTCTGGTGACCGGCATATTAACGAGCCCCGTCTGGTGACCAGTTCCAGTGGTCCCATCACAATTACCCACGGAGTTGGTGTGGGGGTTTTTGGAATCTGCATACCCCAGCCTCTCCCTGGGACACTTCATCAGCCTCTCCTGGAGGGGGATGTGATGGTGTCATGGTCCTTCAGGTGCTTCCCTGGGGACCACAGGCTGCCACACGCAGTGTTACCACCACCACCGCCACCTCGGCCTGAGCCTTCCAGGGCTCCGACTTGAGCGAAAAAAGCACCCACTTCCAGGCAGTGACTGCACTTCCTGTGACACCTCTGCTTCCTGCTCCACTGAAAGCAACAAGCTTGACAACCTCTGGTGGTTTGCGAAGGTGCAGCCGTGATGAGTCAGAAGCACTGGGGGCGAGTGGGGGCGCGGCAGCTTTACCCAGAGGTTGCCCAGACATGGCTTTGACTCAGGTACCGCCGGGGAACGGCGCTGGGGCTCAGCCTCCATGCTGAACACAGACGATGGCAGGCGCTTTAGCAATTCCCGTGGACTTCTGACCGTGGGAGGAAGAGGCACAGGACCATGAATGAGAGCACAGGCTCTAGAGCAGTGGTTCTCAACCTTCCTAAGGCCGCGACCCTTTAAGACAGCTCCTCACGTGGTGGTGACCCCCAACCATAAAATTACTTCCGTTGCTACTTCATAACTGTAATTTTTTTTAAATTATATTTATTGATTTTTTTACAGAGAGGAAGGGAGAAGGGTAGAGAGTTAGAAACATCGATGAGAGAGAGACATCGATGAGAGAGAGACATCGATCAGCTGCCTCCTGCACACCCCTTACTGAGGATGTGCCCGCAACCAAGGTACATGCCCTTGACTGGAATTGAACCTGGGACCTTTCAGTCCGCAGGCTGACGCTCTATCCACTGAGCCAAACCAGCTAGGGCATAAATGTCATTTTGCTACTGTTATGAACTGTAATGTAAACATCTGATATGTAGGATGTATTTTCACTGTTACAAATTGAACATAATTAAAGCATAGGGATTAATCACAAAAACAATATGTAATTATATATTGTGAAATATTTATTTCTAATTACAAATAAATGAAATGTTGTCTTGAATCGTGGTGTAGCATGGGCAACAGTCTTCCTATGACAACAGTAAACTACATGGCTACATTTTGCTACACCGAGGAGCCGTGTGTTGGTTCCTAAGACCATGGGAAATAGGTGTTTTCCAATAGTCTTAGGCGACCCCTGTGAAAGGCTCGCTCGACCCCCAAAGGGGTCGCGACCCACAGGTTGAGAACCGCTGCTCTAGAGCCACGCGATCCGGGGCTTGCACTCTGGTTCTGGCTCCTACCGGTGCGAAAGCCTGGGCGTCTTAAGCTCTCGGAATCGGTGCAACTCAAGAGCTCGGCCTGGCACCCAGTGTTAGGGGAGCAAGACCAGGCCCTGTGATTAGGAGACACGGTTCGCCCCTCCAGGACATCAGGACCTCGGCTGGGCCTGCGTCCGCATGCCGTGTCTTGTTTCGGCCACTTGTCCGGTGGAGCTGATGTGCCATGTCCCAGGCAGGGCCGCCCCTGTCTTCTGTGGCCCCGGAGCACAGAGGAACCCTTGGAGAAACCATCCGTCCCGTTCTATCGGGGACAGTCAATCAGAGAAAACACATCCTCCTCCTCAGAGCCTGTGATTCCTGCGCCGCACAACGCCAGAGTCAGACAGCGCCATCTGTCCAGGGAACTCAAACCAGCCTGAGCAGAGAGAGACGGTCCCCTCCCCTGCGCACCCACAGTCCCCTGCCTGGTCCTTTATTTATCGTCTGACATTTAGCACCGCAGTGAATTCCTTGCAGGGCCCCAGAGTGCCCTTCTCGTCGTTGTCCCTGGGCCTTCACAGAGGCGAGGTCTGCCTGCCTGGGATGCCTGAGTCATCGCACACTCTGCATGTGACAAGTCACAACTGCCTGTCGGTCGGCCGCCCTCAGGAGGCTGGGAACTCGGTGAGGACCGGGACGGGGTCTCTCTGGGTCCACGTTGTGTCCCCTGCACCTGGAACAGTGGCTCACACCCAGCAGGCGCTCCAAAACTATGGATGGAGTGGATGGAGAGTGGGATGTAGCTAATGCTGGAGGAGGGCCCTGCCCCTTGCAGCTGGGTGACTTAAAGTAGGTTCCTCGACTTCTCTGATCCTCAGGAGAGCAGGGCTCAGATAACTTCTCCGGAGGCACCTGCGAGGCCTAAAGGGCAGAGCCTGAGGAAAGTGGCTGGCAGGGTGTGAGCCACGTTAAAGTTAACGTTAATAGCCAAAACCGGTTTGGCTCAGTGGACAGAGCGTTGGCTTGCGGACTGAGGGGTCCCGGGTTCGATTCTGGTAGGGGGCGTGTACCTTGGTTGCGAGCACGTCCCCAGTGGGGGTCGTGCAGGAGGTGGCTGATCGATGCTTCTCTCTCATTGATGTTTCTGACTCTATCTCTCTCCCTTCCTCTCTGTGAAAAGTCAATAAAATATATTTTTAAAAAAAAGTTAACGTTAATAGTTAACGCACGTTTTACAAAGCAGCGTGGCCGATGGCACCCATACCTTTCGTTTCCCTACTTTCGTCTCTTTCCTTATTAATAGAAATTGATGTGACAACCATAATAGTCGCTCTCAAAACCCAGCCACCGGGGGAGGGGAGACGGGATGAAAGGTCAGAGGTTACCACTCTGCAATTCTCCCAGGTAGATGGTTACTAATGCCGCTTCATTAATATTCATTAGACAGCTGGCAGTGACCAGGTAGAGCAGAAAGGGAAAATGGGCCAACCGAGAGCTCAGACGGCTTTCAGGCCAGCTCCTCGGCACAGAAATTAATGCGACGTTGGCAGAGCCGAAGCTAAGACATCACAGAAAGCCCAGCTACATGTGCCCCTCTGTCCATCTGAGAACCTGGGCTCAGGGACAAAAAGACATCAGCTACACCTCAGATGCCATTTGGAAACTCTGCGTATGTTCACTCTTTAAAAAAAAAACAACACTTAATGTATAGTTATTGTTTTTATTTATTTCACTCCATGTTTCCAGTTTTTTAAAATATGCTTTTATTGATCTGAGAGAGAGATAAACAGGGAGGGGGAGAGAGAGAAACATTGATCAGCTGCCTCCTGCACATCCCTTACTGGATATTGAGCCCAGGTTGTGCAACCTGAGCATGTGCCCTGACCTGGAATCGAACTGGCAGCTTCTCAGTGCACGGGAGGAGGAGGATCAGCCAACTGGACCATCTGGGCTAGGACCAATGTTTCCAGTTTTATTGAGATATAATTGACCTATGTCACTGTGTAAGCATAAGGTATACAGCACAATGGTTTGACTTACATATCTCGTGAGTGTAGTTTGCTTTTGATGACAATATCTAACCGTTATTGAGTGCTTGCTACCTGCCAGGCCATTGTCATGCTATCTCCTGTAACGACCAGCACATAGTTTATCCGTTTTTGAAAGAAGGACACTGGGCGCTGCCGCTGAAACTGTCGAGGCTGAGAAATGGGTCTGACAGGAATGGGCTGGTCGGGAAGCAGGCTCTCTAACCGCACAGCCTGGATCCACAGCCGCTGCCCTGAACTGCCACCTCAGATGCCAGCCTCTCTCCCACCTGCCTAACGTCTCAGTCTGGAATCCCGTTCTCTGAAGATGAGCTTTCTAGCCCCTCAGCTAAGCAGCACCTTGAAGTGTGCTGAGCCGGGTGATACTGTGGATGCACATGATGCCAGAATGGTAGGGGGCCTGGCCCTGGACCATCCCCCAGGGAAGGGAGCAATGTAACGTCACAATAGGATCATGATGGGGGGACTCCTCTCTCTGCTCCTGTAGGCACACCGGCCCCAGCACACTGCCCCCCACTGAGGGGACACAGCCATTTAGGCAGGTGCAAGAGACGGTTAACCGACAGTACGAGCTTTGCAGGGGGAAAGAGCAAGGAAAAAGGCAGATGATTAGGGACATGTAGTCACTGTCTCGGGCCAAGACATTCTATTTGGTGGCCGACTGTCACTTCCATCACATTGTGCCTGGTGAGTGTCTCACGTGGAGACCCAGGCCCCCCCCTCCCACCCCATCTCCCTCCCTAAGAGCAAAGGTAATCGGGGCTTTCTATTGTGGACAAAGGGTCTACAATGCCAGCGGTCTGAATCTAATCATCTCCAAACCTCCTAACAACCACACTTCCTCATATCTCATCCCCAGTATGCTTACAGGATACTTCTCTCGGTAATGACAAACTCCTTCGTAAAGCTTATATTCATCCCCAGGCTATTTTCCACACGAGAATAATGAGGCCCATTCTCTAAATGTCAATCATGTCTGACCTTCCTCTCTGCTCGCCCCAGCCCGGGCCTCGCTGATAGCAAGGTGGTGAAGAATTGGCCACGCAATGTCTTCTCAGAATGCTCTCTAAACCACATGGTGCGCCGGCTTCTGCAGGTGGACTGTCTGTTTGCTAAGAATAACCTCGTTTTATTCCAATCAGATGTTGCCTTGGTTCTATTTTCTAGAACGAGGAGCAGAAAGCGGGATAAAATATCACTGCGTTTTCCCATTTTCATTTTTTCTGCGTGAGGGGTAATGGGGACGTGGGAAGCTGCCTTTCCAAGCGCTGGCCTCTGGGGGCCCCCGGCTGGCCTCGAGGTGGTCGATGGAGCGGTGAGCTGTGGGCCAGACATTTCCCTGATTCCGCTGCTTTTCCAGAGAGAGAACCCCCAGGAGAGGGGATCAGAGAGGCAGCACTGGCAACAGATTTTTGTGCGGGAAGAGGCCAGTGGGTGTGGGACCAGGGATGGAGAGCTTGAGAATTTTAATTGCAGATTTTTTTTTTTTTTCCCTCCTCAAGAATCTCACAGCAGCCAAGTGGGCTGGGAGCTGGGCCTGATACGGCTGTCAGGGAGCCTCAGAGATGGGGGGCCGCACCCTCTCTCGTGCACACATCCCCTTCTTTCCAACACCCGGCTATTTCTGCCCTGGGTTTTGCTTTCACTTTGGATGCGGTTTCCTGCGCCAGGTGTGTAAATGCAATTATGAAGCACCGCCTGATCCTCGAGGCCCACGGGAGAGCTCGCTTCCTGCTCGAACAAAAGAAACCCGGTTTTGGTTTTTGTTCCCCGGCAGGTAGATGAAAACGAGTTGCTGAGTTTAACTCTTCTCTAAATTGGTTCATGACAGTGTTGTTTTTTGGGGGGGGAACCTTCGCAAAAACAAACCCCGTTTGGCCAGGATGCAGCCTCTCATTGATGTGAATTCTCAATTGCCTGATGTGATTCAAAGATAAGTGCGTTTCTAAGTTTGACTCACCCTCTTTGAAATCCTTCTCTGTCCACAAAGCGTGTACCTCGAGATACGAGTGCCCTAACATATGAGATTTTTGAGATACGAGCCATCGAGAGAGCGATTTTTGCTTTGAAATACGAGCAACAGTTGAGATAGGAGTCATCGCGCGGATGGACCGGCTGCACACGACCCACCAGTTTACCGCGACTCGAGCATCTCATAGTTTCCCACGCCTCAAGGTTACGGAACGAATTAAACTCGTATCTCGAGGCGCCACTGTATATATTAAATCTTTACGGCACGACCTGGTAACTGCCCGCCGCGGGGACCAAGCTCTGGGCTTTGTTTCGGTTATAAAATAAGGTCACTCTGCTTCGGGCAAAACCTGATGTAGCGGCTCCGATAATTAAAATCTACAGGGCCCTCCAGAGATGATATATGGAAACCTCTCAAAAATAATGTGGAAGCTGTAAACTTACCAAAGGAGAGGGGATTAGGATCCCTGTTACTGCTCATCAAATTATATGCCGGCAATAGGGCATTTATGTCCCTCTTGAAAAAAGAATTTCAAGGCGTTTTTTTTTTGAAAACTTGAAGTCCAAGCCCTGAATCGCTTCCTGTCGGGCGGGCCCGCCCTCCAGGAAAGGGCACCTCCAGCGAGGGCTGCCTTTCAGAGGCTCACCGCAGTGTCTTCCGCTGTAAGAAGCGCTCTGCCAACTACACTCCCTGATGCTGCCAATCAAGGGGCGGGACTCCAAGGGAGTCAGCCTGGCCCTTCACGGGGGTTTATCCACAGGCAGATGCCCTCCTCCTTTCGCGCTTGGATGCCCAGCCTGCTGTGGGAGTTCTCTGCCCTCTTTTTTCTGCCACAGTTCTGAGCAGGCGACTTCTGGCTCAAGTGCGAGGCGGCACCCAGAAATGCCATCCACACAGATGCTTTCCTCCTCGTGGGGGTTCAGTGTGTCCGGGGATAGGATTTAAAAATAAAAAAAGTTACTCTTGGCATCAAAAAGCCTTTAAGCTAAATCTCTGAGATTTTTATGACAAAGGTACCCTAAGCCCTAACCGGCTTGGCTCAATGGATAGAGGGTCGGTCGGCCTGCGGACTGAAAGGTCCCAGGTTCAATTCCGGTCAAGGGCATGTACCTTGGTTGCAGGCACATCCCCAGTAGGGGGTGTGCAGGAGGGGGCTGATCAATGTCTCTCTCTCATCGATGTTTCTAGCTCTCTATCCCTCTCCCTTCCTCTCTGTGAAAAATCAACAAAATATATATTTTTTAAAAAGGTTCCCTAAGACCAGCTCAGATAAGATGCTTGCTGAGCCTCATTTTAATAATTTATAAGACAAACAGAATCATATTTTAAGAACTACAAGATTGTTCTAAGTATTCAAAACTATGGCACCTACAGAGAGATCACTGAGCTTAGTGCGGGTCCCCAGTAAGTGCTTTTGTAACGGGACAACTAAGGAATCCAGGCCGCCGGTCAGTACTTGCGCCAATTAAGCAGAGACAGGGTTAAATCCGATATGAGTGTTTATGCCAATCCTGCCCGCAGCGTGGGAAAGCATCAAGGTCATCCACAAAAATCTCCTCTGCACCCCCATAAGCCAGCTGCTTCTATTGGGCAGAAGGACGAAGATTACCTGGGAAAGTAGGAATGACAGGCATGGGGAAGTGGGCCGGGGATAACCATTACAGGTCACAGGTCATGCGGGCTGGACAGGGCTGTGTCCCAGGAGGGTGGGCACCCTGGGACCAAGTTACAGGTAACAGGGGCTGGAGGTTGTAAAGAGCAGGTGCCTCCTGGACTGGGCTGTTTCAGCCACGAGGTTGTAAATCTTTCCATAACGACAGAGTTCCCTGGGCAGGGGGATGGACGGCATTCCGCTGCTAACTCCCATGTCCCGGGGCAGACAATTCTCGGCGAGGTTAGCGTGTGCTTTCTCATCGGAACAGAACCATCACGGTTAACGGAGCGTGATTAAAACTGCTTATGACTGTAGCAGGCCCCCAATGTTCTATTTCCACCCCTAACCATTCTGCTTCTTTCTGTTCAACGTGAGGACAGACCAAAATTGGAAGGGACTTTGAACATTCAGAAAAAATCACATTTGGAGCAGTACTGGAGAAACGCTATTCTGAAGCTTAAAATATATATTTACATATATTATATTGTATATATATATATATGTATATGAAGTACAGTATTACATGTTTATGTTTATTATGTTGAGTCACTGTTATAACCCAGATGGTGGAATTTTAAAAGCAACACAACACAGTTTTATGGTGAGTTAGCATATGTGTAGCTGCTGATGTGATCTCCACATAGCTTTTACCTGGAGCTTTATTGGTCTTTATTTACTTCCCCTGCGCTAATGATTAGAAATTATCTTCTGAGGTATGAATGGCTACTACAGGAGCCCCCAGCGGCCTGTCTTTGCTTGGCTGTAAACCAGATTAGAGAGCAGAATAGCTAACGGTACTGAATACCAATGGGCTTGGGTTTGGAATTTGATCACTCTCACTGGCCACCGAACCTAACCAGTTATAAATCACCGTTTATTTCCTTTTAGGAAAACCAATTAAGCGACGGGCAAGTCCACATGCAAAACAGCTTTCTGAGAAGGAAAACTCAGCTGAGCGAATTCCCTTTTTTTTTTTTTCCCCTCGGTGGGGGCGGGAGGCAGGGATACAGAAGGTGTTTGTTCGACTGGAGCTGAAATGCCTGACTCAGCAGCAAACAGGTCCTGCTGCTTCGGCCAGCTGTTTCAATCATGTGCTGACCTGAGAGTGAGCAGTCAGCGTGTCTGCCGGCCATCCTCCTCCTCCACCTCCCCCCTCCACCCCCCGGCATTTCCCCTCCATGAGTGACCCTTCTCTGGCCTGCAGCTTGTCCACCTGCTTATGTGATGACTTTCAGCGTTTCTGCTCATGCTGGTCTTGATTGGTGGGGTTGTCACTTCCAAACCATTTTTGGTCTTCGCATCTTTCGTTAATGTTCTTTGTTTAATTCAAACATAAGCTCATCCTCTCAGCTTCTTTCATGGTCTTGCTTTGTTTTGGCTTCCTAGTTTTTCCCATCTGCTTTTTAGACTTTTTTTTTTAATGCCTTCTTCTTTGCCCATCTGATGTCTTCTCTGTTCGGGGTGAATGAGGTTGACATCTCCTTCGGATGGTCAGGAACTGGGTTTCCCAAAACAGATAGCACCCCCGCAGTGATTGGAGCATTAAGTCGAACTGGAGATGGCTCTTCTCAGTGGTGCCCGGACACAGGCATGAAACGGCACTGATTCCTAGGAGTTTCCACTTCCAGTTCTGGCTCCGGCCTGCGGACACCTTTCCATGTGGCCTGTCACTTGCTAATCTCCTTTTTTTTTGAAAAGAGAGAACTGGCCTCAGGCCGAAACTGTGGGATGGAGAATCCAGCTAGTGTTTTTATAACATAAACATCTATGAGGGAGAGACATCGATCAGCTGCCTCCTGCATGCCCCCACACTGGAGATGTGCCCACAATCAAGGCACATGCCCCTGACCAGAATCGAACCTGGGACCCTTCAGTCCGCAGGTCAACACTCTATCCACTGAGCCAAACCAGTTCTGGCTACATAAGTACTTTTTATTGTTATCTCCAATTTATGTCAAAGCGATACCGGTTTTCTTTTGAGACTTAAGAATCAAAGTTTTCTTCTTTAAAAGGGTGTGTATAAATATAAAGTGCATGTTAGTTTAAAGAAAAACATTAGGTACAAAGAAATGGCCCAAATGTTGAAGGTGGTAACATGGGAATGACTGAAGTTAGGAAAATGCCCGCCTAGATTCATGCCATCAACCTTTGTTATTTTCCTTTTCTTCTCTTTTTTTTTGGGGGGAGGGATGATTTTGTAATAATAGTTTATTATAAAAGAGACACAGAAATTATTTACACGATGCAAGAGTTCAGAACTTCCGTGGAATGGACTCCACATGATGCCATTTCAAGTGATTATTTCAGTCCGGGAATTATTTAATTAATTGATCTATGCAGAATGCTAATTATTTCATTCTTTCCAAGAATGTCCCCATTTCCAACTAAGAGACAATCCCCGTCATCTAGAACTACTTTAATGGCTCCGTATTCTGGTAGAAGTTTATCTTCCGTTTGTTCTTTAACTGGTTGAGCAGCTCCACCCTTTCCTTGGGAGCCCCATTCAGCAGCCACTGCTGTTGCTTGTAATACTTCTCCTGGAGACTTTTCTGGAAGCATAATGCCTCCTTTGGTTACAGTTTCCGCAGCACTCCTTTCAAGTAATAACTTGGTCAAAGAGGGGGAAAGACTCTCTAAAGGCCTGTCCTGCTGTGACACCAGCTGTGGCGGCTGGCTCTCCTGCGGTTGCAAGGAGAGACTTGCCTCTGGACACGTGAATTTGGGAAAAGGCCACCCAGGGCACCAGCAAGACTGCCAGGCCATTGGCCCCTCCCCTCCAGAGAGGGCGACCCCAGTGTCACCAGCTGCGATTGGCTCCCAGGGCTGTGGGCAGGCCCCTCCCTTTGTTATTTGCTTGCTTTATGGAACTATATGTTAGTTTTTCAAAGTATATTTGTTAACAGCATCTAGGCCTAAACACAAGTCCTGCTCCTTCCACATTTCTCCAAGTGAAATTTCATGCAGATCATTTCACGGTCTCATTTTACTCCTTTCAGTCATAGGATTTGGACAATCCTCTCCTCAGACAGGCACTGAAACCCACTGACGCTCCAGCAGGCCGTGGGGGGCCAATATTGTGGACAGTGGTCTGGTTTAATTAATCCATGCAGAATGCTAAAATCTATACCTTTCGTTAAGCTCATTCGCTTGCCTCAGCCATGAGGAAGCATATAGATCATGCGACCTCAAGACTTTGATATTTTATTCATTAGGCCTTCTTTAAGGGGATCTCATTCTTCCCAAAGCAATGTCGTCTTTGCAAACATCCCCTTCTAGGGCAAAGGGATTCATGCAGCTCCCTTCAATGCTATTTTCCCCGAAGGCCACTCAGTCCCATTCACAGAGAGGGGACATGTGGTCCCAGGGAGTGGCATTCTCCTAATGCTCTCTTGTCACCTGGAAGTGGCACTCTCTGAGATTTTTTCAGTTTATTCTTGGGGATCCAGTTGGAACAACCTCAAGAGGAGAAGCCTCTGGCTCCTTCCCACGCCTGACTTCTGGGCTTCAGTCTGCGCAGGTGGAGGCTGGGAGGTGGATTCCAGGTCTCTGCCCCAGCCTGCAGCCCAGGGTGAACCAAGCACTTTGAATAAACTGGAGCCGGTTCTTGCCCTACAGCTGCTCTTTGCTCCTGCCCTTTGGTTTCGGGCACATGGTCACTGCCATCCACACCCACCTCTTCCTTTCCTGCAGAATCTCAAGCCTTGCACTCACAGTTCGAGTGCCAAGGGGAAAGGCTGTGTGATAAAACCAGAGAGAGAAACCAAGATGGCGGCATAGGTAAACACCTAAACTCTGCCTCCGACAATGATTTCAAAACTACAACCAAAAGACAAAACAGACATCATCCAGAATCACAGGAAGGCTGGCTGAGTGGAAATTCTACAAGCAGAAAGAAAAAGCACACTGAGACTCACAGGAGCTGCAGGAGGTGGAGGTACTGAGACTCACGTGCAGAGAGGACTGGTAACTAAGTACGTGGTTGGCTTTCTCAAGTGGGAGAGAGACAAAAGCTCCCGACTGCGCTGAATTCCAGTTCTGGGTGAGACTCTGGGGACCCAGACTCATATGGGAAGAAACTGGCCTGTCTGGCAAAGGGCAGAACTTGAGGGCGGCTTTCTCTCAGAGATGTTTATAGTGATTACCACGGGACTCTGAGACCCAGAGGCCTCATAGGGCAGGGCTGAGAGAAAACCAATGCTGTCTGCTCTGCCCTGAGACTCCGCCCCATCCAAGCTGAGCACAGAGGCTTTTGCAAGTCTTATCTTATAAGGGTGTCTCCAGCATAGAAGTTCTCCCAGCAGAGACACAGCTGATCCTCAGAGCCAATTGGCATGGAGGTCAATTCCTCCCAGTGATACCAACAACAGTCAAGGCTTAACTACAACAAGGCTGTGCACACAGTCCACAAAGAGGTGCACCAAGAGTGCCCACCTCAGGTAACTGGAAGGCTGAGCTACTAGGCTATATAGGACATCTCACATACAAAGCTACTCTATCAACTCTGGGAAGCCGCCAAAATGCAGAGACAAAGAAACAGGTCACAAATCAAAGGAATGGAGGAAAGCAAACAACTGGATATAGGAGCCTTATATAAAACTATGGTTATAAAGTTTTTCAAGAATTTTCTAGAAAAGGCTGATAAATTTAGCGAGACCTTCAAGGATATGAAAAGGACCAACTAGAAATTAAGCATACACTGACTGAAGTAAAAAAAAAAATTATACAGAGATCTAACAGCAGACTAGAGAATCACAAGAATCAAGTCAAAGATTTGAAACACAAAGAAGCAACAAACTCAGAAAAGCAAAAAGAAAAAAGAATCCAAAAATATGAAGATAGTGTAAGGAACCTCTGAGACAATTTCAAGCGTACCAACATTAGAATTAAAAAAGAGGAACAACTGTAATAATCTAAACAATAAAGATTTACTCAATTAAAAATAATTTTAATTTATCCTATTCATCCTTGCAGAAGGAGTGGGTCAGGTGTAGGTCATGGAGTGATCAGGGAGTAATAATTGCACGTGAACCAATGTCCTGCACCATTTGCACACCAAATCCTTCCTCATTCCTCATGACTGCTATGGTGAAGCACAGAGCCAGTTCTGTCTTGGGCCACTTCTGACTTTCTGTGTGAATACTAAACATGGGTTCTCTTCTTGATCATAGTCTTTCTGTATGCAATCTTTTTTTAATTAAATATTTATTGTTCAGATTATTACAGTTGTTCCTCTCCCTCCCCCCCATAGCTCCCCTCTACCTGGTTCCCACCCCTCACCCTGCCCTTACCCCCCTCACCCCTCACTGTCCAAATCCATAGGTGTATGATTTTTTCCAGACTCTTCCCGCACCCCCACACCCCTTTCCCCCTGATATTGTCAGTCCACTCCCTTTTTATGCCCCTGATTCTACTATATTCACCAGTTTATTCTGTTCATCAGATTTTTTTATTCACTTGATTTTTAGATTCACTTGTTGATAGATATGTATTTGGTGTTCATAATTTTTATCTTTACCTTTTTCTTCTTCTTCGTCTTCTTAAAGAGTACCTTTCAGCATTTCATATAATCCTGGTTTGGTGGTGATGAACTCCTTTAGCTTTTTCTTATCTGTAAAGCTCTTTATCTGACCTTCAATTCTGAATGAGAGCTTTGCTGGGTAGGATAAGCTTGGTTGTAGGTTCTTGCTATTCATCACTTTGAATATTTCTTGCCATTCCCGTCTGGCCTGCATAGTTTCTGTTGAGAAGTCAGCTGACAATCATATGGGTGCTCCCTTGTAGGTAACTATTTTTTTCTTGCTGCTTTTAATATTCTCTCTTTGTCTTTTGCTCTTGGCATTTTAATTATGACATGTCTTGGTGTGGTCTGTATGCAGTCTTGATAACCATCTAAGGGCAGTTTTGCTTCACAGTTTTCTGAGTACCACTCCCTGCATTGTTTCTTGGAAGACAGCCTTGGGCAAGAGGCCACCTGCAGGTCTTCTCAGAAGTCCTGGATCTGAGATAAGGCCCTGGCCTTCCTAGCAGTTCCATGTCTGTGCCAGTGTCTGAGTGAGGCCCTGGTCTGAGCAGCTGGGAGGAAGTAGGAGCCTGTTCTGAGACCGGCTGCTGGAGTTTTAATTGACGTATTCTGCTCAAGGCAGCCCCAGTAAGAGCCTCTTCACAGTGAGCCTGATCTATATTTTTTCCTCTGCCATCACAGGGTCTCCGGTTCTTATAAAACTTCTTGTTTTATTTTCAGCCCACTACTGATTTAGCAATTTTGCTTGTATAGCTCTACAGCTGATAACACTCCCAAATAACTGCTCAAGAGTTCTCAAACATGTAGGCACTCTTACTGAAGCACCACATGACTTAAGGTATATGTGACCTCCAATGTCGAGCCTCTAAGGCTCTCCATTCACCTGCTCCAATTTCGTAAATGAGAGAATGCCGTAAAGTGCTTTGCACAGTGCTTGATGCCTAGTAAGCAATCAGTGAATGTGAGCTACTGGCATGGTTGTGCTGGTGCTAGTATTATTCTACCGCTAGCACTTGCTATTTTTGCAGTGTCCACGTGATTGTCCTTAGCCAGAGTTGACATGTGTTTAAGTGTTATTGATTGATTTTTGAGAGAGGGAAGAAAAGGAGAGAGAGAAATCGGTTTGTTGTTCCACTTATTGACACATTCATTGACTGATTCCTGTAAGTGCCCTGACTGGGGATCAAACCCTCAACCCCGGCATATTGGGACGATGTTCTAACCAACTGGACTACCCGTCCAGGGCATGTGGCAATACTCTTGAGAAATACACCAGCTTTGGCCTCTGACCCCCATGGTTTCCACCGTTCTGTCCCAGAATATGAGCTATGTGCAGACGGCAGGTGGCCTGCATAGGTTTAGACTCATTGAGTGATCACTGACCCAAGGACTCTGGTCATGTCTGACACTCATTGCCTTGATCTGGGAAGAGGTTCAGTCTCTCCAGAAACTCAGTCTCGAAGGTAGGGAAGGCAGGGTTCAAAACCACTCTCCAGGCACTTATCTCGCCAGGGGATGCAAAGTAATTAAGTTCCAGTGAGGCTGCATTTGCTGTTTCTGCCTTTCTGAAAGGCTTGCCAAGCACTTTATCCCTTTCCAGCGTCTTCATATATATATTATTGATTTTTTTACAGAGAGGAAGGGAGAGGGAGAGAGAGAAACATCGATGAGAGAGAGACATTGATCAGCCACCTCCTGAATGCCCCCTACTGGGGATGTGCCGGCAACCAAGATACATGCCCTTGACCGGAATCGAACCTGGGACCTTTCAGTCTGCATGCCGACGCTCTATCCACTGAGCCAAACCGGTTTTGGCTCTTTCCAGGGTCTTTAAAGAAGCCTGTCAGGTGTTTTTAAGTCCAGGCTCTTCACTCTTCATTGGGACTCACACTCATTTCCGTGCGTTAGGCCTCCTGTAATATCACTGCCGCTTCCAAGTACCAACCAATTACAATGCTTACAGAGAACAGTCCTCGATGCATCTGTATGTATTACTAGGATTCACAAAAACCCTGGACGGAACCCTAAAGTGCAACAATATTCAGACTTCACTGATCTGTGGGGCCTCACGAACCTATTTGCACCCACATTGCCATGGCTGTGAGCACACGTCCTGCCCTCACTCCCTCTCCTGACTCATGGGCCATGAAGTCCAGTCTTTCCTGGGCCCCCCTCTTGAACTGTTCCCGTGAATTCCTGACAATGTGTGTACACATCCCCTCCAGCTTGCCACGGAAGCTGGCACTCTGAAACTGCCCACCTCAACCGTGGGTGCTTGGCACTCTCCCTCCCTGGCCCTCTATCTACTCAAGGATCCAGGTGTGAGGATTCGCCCTGATCTCACTGTCACCTCCTGTGTCATGTCTCATTCTCAGGGTTCTATGACAGCTCAGGAATAGCTTTTGAACTAGGAAGGGAAGATAGCCTCAACCATCTTTCCCGGGTCACAGCAAAGCTGCCTGGGCCCCAAGGTGCTATATAGCTCTTTAATTGTGCTGCTCTTTCACCTCTCTCTCTCTTTCTCTCTCTCTCTCTCTCTCTCTCTCTCTCTCTCTCTCTCTCTCTCTCTCTCTCTCACACACACACACACACACACACACACACACACACACACACCACTGAGGTTCCCTTATAAAGCAAAAATGACTAGACTGGGACAGGTTAATGGCCCTCCTAAACACCTATCTTCTATTGTAAAGCTCCATCATTATTCAAAAGGCCTCATTATAACCTAAATGACTATGGAAAATAAAAACATGGCTATATATATAAAAAAAAAAGTCCATTGCTCATCCCCAATAAGCCCAGGTTTGTCATGTCTAACAAATAGCTTACCAGAAGATACGCACTTTGCAAATTTAAATGTAACACAAATACACAGATCGCTCACCCAGTTCCTCATGTTTTCTAAATTAATCCGTTCCATGAGTTTTGTAAGGGAAGTCACATAAACTCAGCCACGGCTTCCCTTCAACCAAACTTCTTCTAAAAATAGCAAAGCAGTACCTTGCACAGAAAATCCATTTCCGACAGGAATCAAATAGATGTCACCCGCCTTTTCACACTTGCTCTTCTTTCTTTCTTCTCTGACCGAGACACAGCTTCCAGGAGGGGCAGGGATGCTGGGGATCTGGTCACGCCGCCGAGCCATCCAATCAGACAGGCCACAGGTTTCAGTTTCCCATCCACTCCTCCCATTTTATAGCCTCAAAAAAGGCACATCACCTATTTCCCTACTTCAGATCCCCAACCAGCAATTTGTGAATTACAGTTGAGTGTAATTCAGAGGTGTTTTTTTTTTTCCAACTGACCTGTGCAATTCAAACCCATGTTGTTCAAGGATCGACTGTAGTTGTAATTTGAGACCGGGAGGAAAACAGAGAGTCCAGGATATCGACTACAGACCCTGATCCTGGTTTTGATTGGCTGTCTACTAAGGAAGTTGTCGAGCAAAATCGACGGGTAGGACACGCAGTTCTGGATTGCTCACAGGGATTTAGTTCCGACACCCTATGCAGTCCCTTTGGTGAGGTCTACACTTTGGAGATTGAAATTTGCTATAGAAAACTCTCATTTTTATGTAATCAAATTTATCTTCTTTTTCTTTATAACTTCTGGGTTTTGTGTTATGTTTGTGTTTTTTTTAAAAAAAGTCTTGCCCATTCTAGGATTATAAAAATATGCATCCATGTGTTCTTCTAGGATGTCTGTGATTTCATGTTTTACATGTAAATCTTTGATCCATCTGGAACTTATTTTGCAGTAAGAAGTGAGATCCGACTGAATCCAGTATTACATGTCTTTCTCCCCCAAGATGGCAAATCAGAAAATCCAATTACCATTTATTGAATACTCTACTTTTTATAGGAATCCTTTAAATAGCAACTTCCCTGTATACATTTTAAACATGACTTAATTTATATAAGTCCTATGTAAGCATTGATAAAAATTCTATTTAAGGGATAATGTGAGAAACAGCTATGTGATTATAGATAGTTGATTCCACCCCTCTCCCTGAGTCTGTTTCCTCACCTATAAAAATGGAGACAACAGAGCATACCTCCCAGTGTTCCTGTGAAGACTTTAAAAAGCAAAGTATGTAGATATGTCTACCTCAGGGAATGTGAGTTTCTTTCTGTTCACTTTTCTGTAATAAAGTGCAATGGGCCCTCAGAATACAGACCTGGCTTGGGTGTAAGACTCGTTTTTCTAATTACTTCCTGAGCATACAGAGACAGCAAGGGGGGGGGGTGGTGATCATGGTTTTTAAATAGGGATACAAAATCGTTTTCCTCTCTCCTTTTCAGTGCCACAAATGTTTCTGCAAAGCGTGGTGTTGGGGACAACTAGTATCATGTGAATCTGAATTCCAGTTCTGCCACTTACCAAATATGTGGCCATTCTTGAGGGACTAGAGGCCCAGTGCACAAAATCTGTGCACAGGTTGGGTCCTTAGTGGCTGCCAGCTGCTAGCTGGGGCCTTCCTTCATTCTGTGCCGCCCCCTGGTGGTCAGTACACATCATAGTGAGCGATCGAACTCCTGGTCATTTAAACTCCCAAGGGGACACTTTGCATATTAGGCTTTTATATATATAATTTAAAGGGAGAGTGTAATAGCCCCTATATCCTAGAGTCTTGATGAGACTAAATAAGAATCCCAAAGGAATGCAAGCTCTATGAGGACAAGAACCTTGTCTTGTCAATCACAACATCCCCAGTGTTAGAACAGAGCCTGGGGTACAATTGCCATTTATCAGGGAAGGAGGAATGCAGAGAGAAAGGGAGGGAGGGAGGGAGGGAGGGAGGGAGGGAGGGAAGGAATGAGGGAGTTAAAACGCTTAGCAAGCTGCCCAAGGAAGTGGGCTAAACTGTCAGCTACAGGCAGAGGCGGACGTAAGGAAGATGTGGCCCTGCCTTCAGGGTGAGCCCCCAATCTGAAAGCTGAGTGTGCAGCGGAATGAAACATGGGGTACAAGACGAGCTCAGGGCTTTGGAGGTACTATGTGGGAAGTAATGAGTTCCACCTGGAGGGTTAGGGAAACACTGCCTGGAGAGGGGCTGTGTTGAAGCTGGACCTTGAAAGAATTGATTTTCTTTAAAAATAAAAAATAATAAAAATGCCGAGACCGGTTTGACTCGGTGGATAGAGCGTCGGCCTGCGGACTGAAAGGTCCCAGGTTCGATTCCGGTCAAGGGCATGTACCTTGCTTGCGGGCACATCTCCACTGTGGGGCGTGCAGGAGGCGGCTGATCGATGTCTCTCTCTCATTGGTGTTTCTGACTTTCTATCTCTCTCCTTTCCTCTCTGTAAAAAATCAATAAAATATATTAAAATAATAAAATAATAAATAATAAAAAATTAATTTACTAGGCTGTGCAAAAAAAAAAAAAAGTACAAAATTGGGGAGTATTTGGCATATCCCAGGCCTGGAGCTGGGTACAAGGGGTAAGAGTGTGAGTCAAGTAGAGGAAAGAGCAGCCAGAAGTTCAATTACAGTGGCCGTTATTCTGCTAGGCACAAACTTGGGTTTCTGAACTGCAGTCAAAGCGACAGGCTCAGATTATTTTCAATATCATGTATTATGTATTTATTATGTATATCATTATTCAGTATGAGACAAGGAGTAGAAGGAGTAACCTGAAAAAGCCTCTGCAATAATAGCTCAGGGGAGAAGTCACGACAGTCTAAATCAGTGGTTCTCAACCTTCCTAAGGCCGTGACCCTTTGATACAGTTCCTCACGTTTTGGTGACCCCCAACCATAAAATTATTTTCGTCGCTACTTCATAACTGTAATTTTGCTGCTGTTAATATCTGTGGGGTCTTTTAAATTTACATTTACATTACGATTTTTACATTCTGTGATGTAAACAGATATTTACATGATGATTCATTAACAGCAGCAAAATTACAGTGGGGTCTTTTAAATTTACATTTACATTACGACTTTTACATTCTGTGATGTAAACAGATATTTACATGATGATTCATTAACAGTAGCAAAATTACAGTTATGAAGTAGAGACGAAAATAATTTTATGGTTGGGGGTCACCACAATGTGAGGAACTGAACTGTATTAAAGGGTCGCGGCCTTAGGGAGGTTGAGAACCACTGGTAAACTAAGGAGCTGCAGGGGAGAGGGAGTGGGGGGTGGGAGAGGCTTCATAGGGAGCAGGGGGGTGTAGGGTCTGCGGAGTCTGCTGTGGGGCAGCCAGGCTGAGGATGCTGTTTTCTGAGGACAGGAATACAGGAGGACAAGCAGGACGAGGTGAGTCTGGGAGGAACTGAGCTTAAGGATGCTTTATGGGACACTGAGCTGGAAAGAGGCCATTGGTGCCCAGCAAGATGTCAGAGGAGAGGCAGCAGAGATAGGTGAGCCTTTCTCTGTCACTAATGAGACAATTAGAGTATTGGGGTTGCTTTTTTTAAGAGGTTTGCAGTCAACATAACATATGGAAATGGAAGTATCTCAGATCAATGGGAGAGATAAATTATTCAATAAATAGCGCTGGGGAAATTAACTGACTATTGGGTTTAAAAAAAAAAAAGTGGCCGAAACCGGTTTGGCTCAGTGGATAGAGCGCCGGTCTGCGGACTGAAAGGTCCCAGGTTCGATTCCGGTCAAGGGCATGTACCTTGGTTGCAGGCACATCCCCAGTGGGGGGCGTGCAAGAGGCAGCTGATCCATGTCTCTCTCTCATTGATGTTTCTAACTCTCTATCGCTCTCTCTTCCTCTCTGTAAAAAATCAATAAAATATATTTAAAAAAAGAAAAAGTGGTGCCCATCTCATGCTGCACACAAAAATAAATGCCAGGTGAAGTAAATGTGAAATTGAAAATATTAAAAAGTCAGGGAAATATTTAGGAAAAGCATATGTGTGTATGTAAATATATACAAACACATGCATATAGAGACAGATATTAGACACAGATATACATAAACATATTTACATCTAAATTCCTTTCACATCTCTATATATTTATTGAATTCTGTAAACTTCCACTGATACCTCCAGCATCAATTTAACACCATCATGTTCATTTTCATTTTCTCACTTCCCTATTTCCCCCTTATCCAACAGTGAGAAACTGGGCGCCCATTACTTTTAGTATATTTATTTATTCCACCAAATCCCCTGTATGTAGCCAGTGTCCTATCATTGCCACTATGCCCTCCCATGAATAAATCCATTGCCATCTTCATCTGGCTTGGGCTCTGACACCCCACGCCAGACCACCCATCTGAGTAGATGTCCACCTTGCTCTGCCCCGTATAATGGCGGTGGGACTGAATTGTTCAGAAAGCAGAAGAAAAGAGGGAAAGAGGGAACAGAAGAGAAAGAGATGATCCTTCCGTTGTTTGTAGTGTGGGTTCTCTAAGGCAGTTTATTACACTCTAATATGACCTGGCATCACCCAGGCCGTCCAGCCAGACCATTTAGATGTTGTTGTTTAGAACATATATCTAAGTGACCTGCTTTCCATGGGACGCTTCCTTGATGTGATGGATTATCAATGTGCTGTCCATTGGTCTAAAGCAGAAGAAGAAATACTCCAAATTGCCCAAATCTACCATTACATACAGATTTGATTCCATTCCATTCAACTACGATTCATCAAGCACTTTCTGTACTTAATGCATTCTGAGAAAAAATGAGAGTATTTCCCAGAATGTCACTGATATCCAGGAGTTTACAATCTCCCCGGGGAAATTAAACACAGAGACTTAACACAGATGAATAACACAAATAAAGGCAGTTCAACACAACGCTGGCCTGGGCTGGTGCCAAATCTTGGATTCTCGTGGAGCCAAGTGAATGGAGACTTAATTTCTGCAATCCTGGGGCCGGGCGCTGACAGCCTGCTAGGACAAGGTGAAGACTCCCCCTCAGTAAGAGGGAGACAGACAGCCTGTAAGGGCCAGGGCTTTTCTCAAGGACATTTATCATAACCGTTTCTTCCCTCCAACCGAATTGCTACCGTCCCACATTTGTACAAAAAAAGAAAAAAAATTATCTGTGAGTCCTAATAGATCATTGCCCCATTCCCAAAGAGAGCTAGGTCTATGCTTCTGGCATCTCTCCCCGTCAGAGTCCAAATGAGACCCTTTTCATGAAAAAAGAGCATGGGGACTCTGATAACCCCCCTCCCCCCACTTTCATTTTGTTACCTAACTACACAAATTCTTCTTTTTTAGAGATGACACACAGGCAAAAGAACAAATATCACCCCGCAGTCTTTTGGAACAAAAATTCGGGTAACGAATATTGCCAGGAATTTCCTTCAATGCATTTAAATAACCTCGGGTAAGTTATCTAATTAATGGTGGTGCCTCAGTTTCCTCATCTGTAAGATGAAGATAATAACATTATCCATCTCATAGAGTGATTGGGGCAAAATGTGGGTTAATATACACAAAATTCTTTAAATAGTAATGGTGCATAGTAAGGCTAATAAAAAGAAATATTATCTATATCTATCTGGCATTTACTATTTAGACCCAGCTAGATATGTTTTTATAAAATGGGAAGTATTCATATTTCTTTGTAGTCTGTTTTTTTTTTTAATTTATTAAGATAGCAAGAACTTTCCCCTTGTTTGACAGCTTTAAATGTGCAGAGAGACCATTAGATCCTTCGAGTGATTTTTCAAAAGTAGTGTACAAAATGGGCCTTTGTCTTTTTTTTATAGAGAGGAAAGGAGAGGGATAGAGAGTTAGAAATATCGATGAGAGAGAGACATTGATCAGCTGCCTCCTGCATGCCCTCTCCTGGAGATGTGCCCGTAACCAAGATACATGCCCTTGACCGGAATCGAACCTGGGACCTTTCAGTCCGCAGGCTGACGCTCTATCCACTGAGCCAAACCGGTTTCAGCGGGCCTTCGTCTTTTGAGGGTCTTAATTCAAAGTGATGAGCTAGGTTAGGGCAAGGCCTGGATCTGCCACATCTTGGAACGAGAAGCTTGGAGATCTGAGCATAACCTTGAAGCTCCTCTAGCTCAACAGTTTTCAAATCTTTTATTGCTGCTGTTTAAGCAGGAAAACCATGTTCCCTTCCAACAAAATCTTTCACGGAGTTCTACCCAAAAGGCAAAACAATTTTTAAAATGAGTAAACTTATTTTATAAGTTCAAATGAATAATATTTGCATGCTATAAAACGTACCAACATGCTGATGAAGGCTGTTTGATTAAGAAAAATTAAAACTCCCACCATATGGATAATAATCACACTTTTATGGCCAACATCAGCTTCCATGAAATGGAATAAAAATGTTCATGAAATCCTGTAGCCCCACTAGCGATGAATGATGTATGAGGACCAGCATCCCAGCACCCTTATTGTACAGATGACAAAATGAAGGCCCAGAGACGTTGCATACTGCTTGGGCTGATAATAGTGAAAGTCACGATAATAAAAATGAGAAAGAGCTAATATGCTAATGGTTGATAGGCCATAACTGGTAATGACCAGGTCATTAGCATATTAGCTGAAGTGTTGCTCTGGAGACGGGAGGAAGCAGGGAGGTGCCCAGAGAAGGCGGGGCTAGCCTGAGGTGACTTGAAGGACTTCGGGCAGGGCTTGAAGTGGCCAGAGAAAGCCAGAGGGCTTGGGGGCAGGGCCAGGCACGCTCTAGCTCTGAGTGGACAGGTTCGGGTGTCCAGGCAGGGCTGCCGGTGGGTGGCCGGCACAGCGTGATTTCGCGCGCTGGGCTCCCGGTATAATAGAAAATAGGATAAAAACAAGTGTTACCCAGAAAATATCTGCTGTGGCTAAATATGTTATCCATAAAATACAGTTCTTCCCAATGTAAGTAATTGCCATGTAGGTCTCCAATTAATAAAAATGGAAATGGTCAATTAACTTAGCTGTTGTTCTTTATTGTTTTTCATTAGTCTCGGAGTTCATATGCTCTGTCTGAATTGTGCTGACTGTGCAACTTGTATTTTATTCCGTGAGTGGATATAAAGATTTACTGATTACCTCTAATAAATTAAATTGTGTGTTTCAATTTATGAATCAGCATCCCATTTGCGACATAGCAGCTCTTCCTGTCTATTGCATATTCCTCCCATCACCTCTAATTTCAGTTATCTTCTCATTGTGAGGCCTGCGTGTAAAAATCAGGAAATCGCTATTGACAAACAATCCCCTTATTTAATTAAACAAAGCCGAATTTCACTGACAGAAATTTTAAAAGCTGATGCTATGTTTTCCCCTGCCACTCCCTCCTACCCCCCACCCCGACACCCGGCACACAATGCCATCGTGTAAATACAGTTAGCTCACTCTCTTTAAATGGGGACTGACAACCCCTGACCTCCTTTATGCAGAACTTTACACTTTATTTTTTTTAATATATTTTATTGATTTTTTTCAGAGAGAAAGGGAGAAGGATAGAGAGTTAGAAACATCGATGGGAGAGAAACATCGATCAGCCGCCTCTTGCACGCCCCCTACTGGGGATGTGCCCACAACCAAGGTACATGCCCTTGACCGGAATCGAACCTGGGACCCTTGAGTCCGCAGGCCAACGCTCTATCCACTGAGCCAAAACAGTTAGGGCACACTTTATTTTTTTTTAAAAGCTACTCCAAACCAGGTGGGTCCACCAAACAGAACCTCGCTCTCGCTGGCCTCAGGGGTGTGCACAACACCTAGGTTTAGGCCATCCGAGTATCCCATTCCTCTGACCACAGTGATTGTCAAGACCCGGATGCAGAACTTAAGCCAGCACCATCACAGTTGTTCCCAGGATGGAGCTGGACACTGGGAGGAAGAAGCTGTCTCTTCCCTCCAGCGTCGCCAAGGCGGGGAGAGACAGCTTGGCAATATCTGTGGCCATGTCCTCCCCATTTGAGATTCGGCCACTCCCACCTCCTCAGCATAGAAAGCCTCTGTGCAAATTGGAAAGAATAAGGCAACATCTAGAACAAAGTCGCAGAATCAAAGGGGAGAAAAGGACCCAGAGCTGGCAACTGACAGCACTTTCTGCCTCTCGGGGGTCCTGGAGGCCACCTCCTTCCTGCAGGTCCTGGTTAGAGGGCGGGACCAAACAAAGGCTCCTTTTGCTCTCGGGAGTGTGAGTTTGGTTTCAGCCACTCACAAGCTGAAATCCGGAGAAACCTGGCCACTACAGCACGTTAAGGAGGGGAAGAAAAGTCAGCTCACGTGGACACACCAGGGTCTCCACCCAGAACTCCTTTCACCTCTAGAAGCAGAGGTATGGGAATGGATGGGATGTGTGTTACTGAGATGTCAGACCTCCCTCTGACACCGCCACGAAGAAATGTATCATGTGTAAGCTACAGGCCCGGTGCACGAAATCAGTGCACGTGGTAGGGGGAGAGGGGTAAACCCCTCAGCCTAGCCTGTGCCCTCTTGGGGGATGTCTAACTGCCACGGACGAGGGAGAGGCTTCTGCCATGGCTGCTGGGTTTGCCACCCATGAGCCCGGCTTCTGGCTGAGCAGCGCTCCCCCTGAGAGAACACGCTGACCACCAGGGGCAGCTCCTGCACTGAGCGTCTGCCCCCTCATGGTTAGTGCGCGTCATAGCGACCGGTCGTCCCACTGTCCTGTCGATTTGCATATCAGCCTTTATTTTATTATATAGGAAGCTTCACTGACCATCCTATATAGAATGCTTCACTCGCCAATGCCTTCTCTCCAGGGTGTGCTGGTAAACTGGCTTTTTGGGGTGGGAGAGGGAATGCTGGTGTAACATTTAGCTATTTCTGTTCTTTAAATTGTTTCACCGTGGCAGATGGAGCTTCCAATGGTCTGAAAACTAGCGAGAAAATTCCAGATTCTGGGAGTGGGTAAGGGAGCCTTCCCCTTCTTTCTCCATAGAACCTGTCTCTCTCTTTTTTAAAAAAATATATTTTATTGATTTTTCACAGAGAGGAAGGGAAAGGGAAAGAAAGCCAGAAACATCGATGAGAGAGAGACATTGATCAGCCGCCTCCTGCACGCCCCCTACTGGGGATGTGCCCACAACCAATGTACATGCCCTAGACCGGAACTGAACCTGGGACCTTTCAGTCTCCAGGCTGACGCTCTATTCACTGAGCCAAACCGGCCTCAGTAGAGCCTCTCTCTTCATTCTGCCATGCCAAGTACTATGCACAGCTCCACCTAGGGTTTCCCACCGACCACCCTTTCCTCTCTCCCCTGCATCCCACCAGCCTCAGCTTCCTGTCCGATGCCAACAATGCAAGGTGACTGGGAGGAACAGAGGCTCTGCGGTCAGAATTCGATGCAGGCACTTGTGCCGTTTGCTTACTGCTGTGGAGCCTGGTTTGCTAATCTACAAAGTGATAAAAACAACGCCTCCCTCCTCGGGGATATCATGAGGACGACATGAGACAGCAGATACAAGAAATGCCAAGTTAAAGCCTTTGTCCTTCCCATGGCCCTCAGAGAGAGTGACAACCCCCCTGTGTGCCTCTGAGCGTCCCCCCCACGTGAGCTGAGGCACACAGCTTCCCCATCCCCCGTCCAGTGCGGGGGTTTTTGTCTTATTTATCTTCACACCCAGATCCCAGCTTAGTCTCTGGAACATGGCAGAATTCCAGATACGTCTTCAATGAATGTTGTCTTTCTGATCCATTTTCTAAATTCCAGATACAGCCGAAACCGGTGTGGCTCAGTGGATAGAGCGTCAGCCTGCGGACTGAGAGGTCCCAGGTTCCATTCCGGTCAAGGGCACGTACCTTGGTTGTGGGCACATCCCCAGTCGGGGGCGTGCAGGAGGCAGCTGATGGATGTTTCTCTCTCATCGATGTTTCTGACTCTCTGTCCCTCTCCCTTCCTCTCTGTAAAAAAAATCAATGAAATATATTTTAAAAATAATAATAAATAAATAAATTCCAGATACATCTTAAATGAATGTTGTCTTTCTGATCCATTTTCTATTTGATCCCGAGAAGGGCTGGGACAGGAAGAATGGGGTTGCAGGAGAAAAGGGGAGGAAGAGGCTGGGGGCCGGGCGGACCAGCTGGTGTGGATGTGGTGGGGCCAGGGTGGAGGGGGGCGCTGTGGGGAGAGCTGATGGGTGAGCATATGGACCACTGCGGCCTCCCACTGGCCCGGCTCATTAGTTCACTCGGTGCACAGAGCGAGACAGAGCCCAGGGGAGAGATCGTTGGCTCCACCACATTCGCTCCCTTTTCCGCTCTTGTTTATCTTCGTTGCGGGGACTCAAGTCACATCTTGACGTTTCTGCCGCGGCATGTCTTTTTGGTGTAAATCTTTGAAGTTATTTTTTTCCTTCCTGTCCTGGAGATCTATGACGGGAGCCAGTGAATCGAGCGCTCTCCTCTTCCCTTCACGGCCCCGAAAGCTTTACATAAGTGTTCCTTCGCTTCTATTTTATGGCCGGGACCAGATGCACAAGTGCTAAAATATTGTGATAGGAGCCGTCCTGGCAGCGGTTCTCGCTTTTACAGCTATCCAGAGGGGGGAGAATTAGCTAGGAAGTCAGCCCATGGAGAGGAGAGAGAGAGAGAGAGAGAGAGAGAGAGAGAGAGGCAGGAAGTCTCTCCACTGACCGAGATTCTCAATGCGTTTTAAAATCAGTTGGATGGGGAGAAAAGAGAAAATGTTGAGGCCCTATCACTCTCGAAATGAAAAACACTAAATAAACCTGAAAGCCCTATAATCCCTAATACTCCTGGAGGTGGTTTTCTTTGGAGTTTATACAATGCTTTAACGTGCAAACTGATATCCTGAGGCCTTCGGAGTTAAACCCGCCCTCCCTGACCCCACAGTCCGGGCGAGGTAGGAACTGTCCCCTGGGACATTGGAAACTAAGGCTCAGAGAGGTGGAGTGACTTACCCAATGTCACATGGCTCGCCGGTCAGTGGTGACGCTGGTACTTAACCAGGACATCCGCCTGCCTTTCCTGTGTTTGCAGGGAAGGAGTGAGGGGTGCATGGGGTTTCACGTGATTTGCACAGGGTCAGTCACCTCGATCGGTCCTCTTTCGCGCTCTGCAATGCGCTCATTGCCTCACCCTGAGCCAGGTATTCGCCTCCTCTTCTCTTCCACCTTCTGTTTCCCGTCCTTCTGCCATTCCGTGGTTTCGCTCCATCCCATCACATTCATCCTGTGTGTGCGAGGGGGCTCTGTTTCCGTCCCTCCTGGGTTCCACACTCGTGACTGTGTTTCAGTGTGTGTGCCGGAGTCCTTATCATATGCCAGGTACCAGTCCACAGGCAGGCAAACTTTAGCTCACTTTTATTTCCTGTTTGGCAGACACTGTGATGGTCCTCCTTTTACAAAAGAAGAAACCAAGTCACCTCCCCTGCCCCAGGTCACACGGCGAGCAGAGCGGCGGGAAGGGCCAAGTCCAAGGCCGAGCAGTCTGACGTCAAAGCCCCTCCTTAATCGCGTGGTGACAGCTGCCTCTCGCATGGGCCTTGCCGCACGTTCATACCTAGGTGTGTGTGACCTGGGTGTTCTGAATGTCCCTGCTTTCTCCTCCTTGGGATCACCCTGTCGTGTACATGTACCACATGGTGAGCAGGGACCCTGGGAAGTGGCTTCGGGGGGAAAGGAAGTTCTCAGGTCTCAGATTCCCTGCACTGAGATGGAATTAAAATTCGGGTTTTCCGAATCTCCGTCTAGGATTCTATTGATTCATTAGTTTGCTCATTCATCAGCCTGATGTTGCCTGCTACCTACTTGAGAAGTAGCAACAATGCCGAAACCAGTTTGGCTCAGTGGAGAGAGCGTCGGCCTACAGACTGAAGGGTCCCAGGTTTGATTCTGGTCAAGGGCATGTACTTTGGTTGCAGGCACATCCCCAGTGGGGGGCATGCAGGAGGCGGCTGATCGATGTCCCTCTCTCATCGATGTTTCTGACTCTCTATCCCTTTCCTTTCCTCCAGGTAAAAAAAAATCAATAAAATATATTAAAAAAAAAGAAGAAGAAGAAGTAGCAACAACAACAACAGCACAAACTAAACAATAAAGCTACTTAAAGGATTGGTGCCTAATGATGAAATAAACTGTTTGTTGAATAAACCATGATAAGTTGGCAACCACAGGACACGTGTTGTTTTCCAAAGGGAGAGAGGATTCTAGCTGACAGCATGGAGGATAACCAACGTGGGAACAGTAATGAAATAAAAATTCGGAATCCAATTTCCTTTGGTGAGATGTATTAGATTTTAATTATCTACACCAAATGGCTGAGACCCATTTTAAACCGGATCAGCTAATTTTTTCCCCGCGTGTTCGCTTATGTAATCTCTGCCGTCGTTTGCCACCAGGCTGAAAGCTCCTTGGGTACGAAACCGAAGGTGATGCGTCTTGGTCCCCTCCGAAACGCCTGGCACGGTGCCTGGCACATAACAAATGCTCAATAAATGTTTAGCGAATTAAAGAAAAAAGAAAACATTCGCTGCTTACCGATTCTGCCCTCGTCCCAGGGGAGAGGAAAGTCTGAGTGCGAAGTCATGCTCTATTAAGTGCAGAAATGAGGACAAATGCCATCGCAAGGCTGGTAATTTAAGAATACGGGGACTCGGGAGTGAAGCCTTTCCCCACAAAGGAGAGCTGCTGACCAAGCACTTGCTGTATCAAGGTTTTTGCTGTTCTAATACCACAGAATAGCCCAAAGCCTTTCTATTTTAATCCCAGCTTTTCCAGCATCAAAGAATAAAAATAAAAAAAACCTCTCTAAAAACCACACATAGTCGCTCATGATATTTGATCTCCAAAAGTTTGTCGTTGAACCTATTTATATGGGAGGGAGGAGAAATTGGGAATGAGAAGTAGGCTCGTTAGATATTTTCTGGATCTGTTCAGGGTTTTGGCGGGGAGGGGGGTGGGGGGTGGAGAAGGGCGTGGAGAGAATGCCCCCATTCACAAGCAATATATCATATCCCTGTCCTTCCCTCTGACAGAACCAATTATCGGAGGCACACGGGGTCGGGCAGGTGTGAAGCAAAAATATAATCTTTATTATTCATGAGGAAGGTGTTTGGAGAAAGGGGTTTAGGTCTGTTAGCAAGTGTGCTTGCTAGTAGCCTGGCCCAGATTACATTTGCGCCCCCCTCTCCCCACCCCCTGCTCTCCGTCTTCATACCGCTGATGGAAGAGCCTGACTCTGACCACTGGAAGGCAGGGCAGAGGAGAGGAGACGGAGTGCATGCTGCCTGCAGGCAGGCAGATCTCAGGGAAAGAGTGAAATGGGCAGACATGAGCACACCCAGCTTGGTCTTCCAGCTAGAAAGTCACTCCTCTTTCCCAGAATAGGAAGGAAAGGGTCTGGAAATGTTATCCTGAGGGTGGTCCCTCCACACAAAACAAGGAAATTGTTCCTGTCAATAGATGACATTTTACAACAGATGTCCCCTACTGCCAGTACCTTGTAAGTAATGTTAATGTTATCTCTTAGAAATGATGTATTAAGTCCTCTGTGCCAAGCACTATATACTAAAAGCTTTACAAATGTGTCAGCTCATTTGATCCTGAAAATAACCTGATAAGGGAAAACAGTTGGGCATTTCCTCAGTAAGTTAAACTTGGATTCACTATATAATTCAGCAATTCCACTCCTGGGTATATGCCCCCAAAGTACTGGAAACAGGTGTTGAGATAAAAACTTGCACATCAGCGTTCATATCAACACTATTTATCATAGCTAAATGATGCAAACAACCCAATGTACACCAACAGATGAACAGGTAAAGAAAATGTGGTATGTTAAGAGGAGAGACATACTGATAAATGGTACAACATGGATAAACCTTGAAAACATTGTGCTAAGTGAAAGAAGCCAGACACAAAAGGACATTCTATATAATAAAAGGCTAATATGCAAATCAACTGGTGAAATGACCAGTCACCATGACACACACTGATCACCAGGGGGCAGACACTCAATGCAGGAGCTGCCCCCTACTGGCCAGTGAGCTCTCACAGGGGGAGCACATTCAGCCAAAAGCCGGGTTTACGGCTCATGAGTGCAGTGGCAGTGGCGAGTGCCTCTCCCACCTCTGTGGCAGCACTAAGGACCCCTTGGTGGACACCCCCCAAGGGGTCCCTGACTGCAAGAGCATACAGGCCAGGCTGATGCCCCACCACCACCACCACCACCAGTGCATGAATGTCATGCACCCGGCCTCTAGTAGATTATATGACTCATATGAAATGTCTAGAATAGGCAGATCCATAGAGATGGAAAGCTGATAGTGGTTGCCTACTATCGAAAGGGAGTTGAGAAGTCTGTCAATGTTGAACTAGGAAATCACAGTACCTTCTCACTTCAGTGGAAGAATCAAAGCCTGCTATCAAGAGATCGCCTGGTAGAGAGGAAAGAATACTGCACCTGCCCTCAGAATTCTTTGGTTCGGTTTCATCTCTGTCTCTGTGTCTCTGTATGACTCTTGGTGTGTCACCTTGGCCTCTCTGATCCTTGGTTGCACCTTCTGAAAAATGGAGATAATAGATACTTCGTCTTCCTTACCCCAGTGGATTGCTGTTAAGTTAAAATGAAATAAAGTCTATAGGTATCCTTGGAAAACTATGAAACATTATGTAAATATAATTTATCTCAGTTCTGTGTGTACTTTTTTGCAAACTGAAATGAGCAATATTAATCTATTTTAAATTCAATTTTTACATATCAAATTTATGCTGTAATTATTTTTCTTGTTCCTTCTATGTTTACAACAGAAATGTTAACATTCTAGCAATGATTCAAGATCCCTTTATTAGTGCAGCTTGTGAGTCAGCTACCTTTTTAAAAATATAATTTATTCATTTCTTTCATTCCATTAGTTTTTATAAATTTCACTCAATTCATTAACTTGATTCAACAAGTCCTTATTGAGTCCCGACTATGAGCAACTCAGTGTTAAGCGTGGGGGTGAAGGAATAAAAAGAGACTCACAATTCCTGTCCACAAAAAGCTGGGTCTGGTGAGGTTTACAGACACACCCTTAAAGAGCCAATTAGGATATGATGTCATCAAAGCTTTAAAGGATCTGTTTACAAGGTACCACAGTGTGGGGGGCGGGGGGGGACCGCAGAGGAGAGGAGCGTCTAAGGCTGTGAGTATGAGAGCAGGCTTCACAGAGAAGGTAATGTTCTAAGCTGGGGTATAAAGAGGAAAAAAGCCTTCACCAAGACAGTCTAAACTAGGGCGTCATAGTCCAGGGTGGAGAACTGAAACATCATATCTGGTTGGAGAATTGCAAGAGAGTGTAACATGGGTTAGAATCGATGTGGCCGGAGGAGAGACTGGGAAGCTGGCAGGAACCAGCCCATGGAGGGCCTCAACGTCACGCAAAGGAGTTCGGTCTTGATCCTATAGATGTCAGAGTCGTGGAAGGTTTCTAAGCAGCAGAGAAATAACATCAACCATATCCCGAGGGCCCTTCCCAATTATGGAGACTTTGCTCTTGGAGCTACTTCTGCTGGACACCAAGAACATTTGGGTTTTGGGGGGTCGGGCTGGGGGAGCATGCCCTCCCATAATACATCTCCAGAATTTTCAGGATAAAGCAACTCCTGGGCTGGTGGATCATATTTGGGGTTACTCAATGTTTTTAAGTGTGGCAACTCTATGTTCTTTTCTTTTTAAAAAAAAATATATATATATATATTTTATTGATTTTTTACAGAGAGGAAAGGAGAGGAATAGAGAGTTAGAAACATCGAGGAGAGAGAAACATCGATGAGAGAGAGACATCGATCAGCCGCCTCCTGCACACCCACTCCACTACTGGGGATGTGCCCGAAACCAAGATACGTGCCCTTGACCGGAATCAAACCTGGGACCTTTCTATCCACTGAGCCAAACCGGTTTTCAGCAACTCTATGTTCTTAAGTGTCTGAAGAAGCAACTAGGAATTCCTGGAGTTTCCCAATGATATCCAACAGCAGGAACCGTGTTTCTGGGCCCTGCCCTTTAGTGTACAGCATCCGCCCTCCAAACCCCTCTGAGACAAGCTGACGGAAACTAGGATGCCCTTCTCTCCTAGGAGCCAACAGGGCTCTAGGCTCCTTCTGCTTGAAACAGACTAAGGATTCTGGAATTTTCCTTTGGCCCCTACATAAGATCCCAACACTTTTCTCATTTTCCTCCCAGGACAGAGGTCACCCAGGCCTTCAACATGCCTTTAGAAAACACTCTTCCAACCCTCCCTGTGCCCTGGTTGAGTTGAAATGAAAAAACAAGACAAAATCTGCAATGTTTTCTCCTAGTGTCGTGGGTGCAGGGCCAGGTGGCATTAGAGACAACAACATTGGCAGAGAGACGATCCCCTGTGTGCCATCCCCTGAGAAGGCAGGAGCAGACTCTGGAGAAAGTTAAGTTGACGGCAAAGCTATGCCTGCAGAGAGGCGGCTGGAAGGCCTACAGCCATCAGACGCTCATTAAGAACTGAAGAGCTTTGTTAAATGAAATGCCCCCTTTCTTTCTCCCTGACTGACATTTCTTGGGGTTCCTGCTGAAAAGCAGGGGCTTGTGGCTAACACATGACGTTCCCATACATGAGTAATAATTAACTACCTCCGGCTTCCATGGTTACAACACCTAAGCGGGACTTACCCGCTCTTTTCAAAACTCGAGCAGGTCGGAAACTTATCCTTTTTAACCTGTTCCCTTTTACTTGGAAGATTAGCCCTACAGACCATTCAAGTCCCGAGCCCCTGGGAATCCTATTAAGACCGGAGCGAGCTCGGTAATGAGCTGCCTGCACAAAATCCAGGCTCTGTCTGCCTCTCCCCCCCACCCCCCGAACCCTCCTCTGTGACAGGGCCTTGTCTAACGGCGTGAAATACAGTGGTACCTCGAGATACGAGTTTGATTCATTCCGTAACCTTGAGGCGTGGGAAACGATGAGACACTCGAGTCGAGATAAACTGATGGGTCCTGTGCAGCCGGCCGATCCGCGCGATGACTCCTATCTCAAATGTTGCTCGTATTTCAAAGCAAAAATCGCTCGCTCCACGGCTCGTATCTCAAAAATCTCGTATGTGAGGGCACTCGTATCTCGAGGTACCACTGTAGTTTGCTAAAACATAGAAGGAACGTGAGTTCTCCCACAGGCTCTCTGGGATGAAGGGACACCTCTCTCTCTCTGTCTCTTGGTGTCTCTGCAGTGGGGACCGCCTGGGACACTGCCCCGCTTAACAATTCCATGGGGCAGCTGGAAGGATGGGCAACGTGAGTGAACCCCGGGCTAGTAGGACGCATCCTCACTGGCTGCTCAGCACCGGGTCCAGAGATGTAATCAAGGGAAGTAAGGCTGTGGTCTTATAAGAGGAGATTGTAATTCAGGGTGGTACTTGAAGCCCAGTTATAAAAAATTATTAGAATAGAAATTCGCATACAATGAATTCTTAATTAGCTGATAACGAAGTTCAAGAGAGGACACGAGAAACTGCAGAGCACAGCCGACACTGGTTTGGCTCAGTGGATAGAATGTCGGTCTGCGGACTGAAAGGTCTCAGGTTCGATTCCGGTCAAGGGCATGTACCTTGGTTGGGGGCACATCCCCAGTAGGGGCTGTGCAAGAGGCAGCTGACCTATGTCTTTTATCGATGTTTCTAACTCTCTATCCCTTTCTCTTCCTCTCTGTAAAAAAAAAAAAAATCAATAAAATATATTTTAAAAAGATTTGCAGAGCACAGATAATACCAAGAGCACACTGCAGACGTGTGCTCTTTTTCATCCAGTATTTATCCAAGGCAGTGAAGTCACTCCCTAATGAAAATAACAATTCATGTTTGTCATCACAAGAACAAAAATTGTGTTAACTGTGTATGATGATGGGTGCTAATTAAACATATGTGGTGACCATTTCATAGTGTCTACAAATGTCAAGCATTATGTTGTACACCTGAAATTGCTCCAATGTCATAGATGTCGATTGTACCTCAGTAATAACAATGCGTGTTTACGCAGGGCCCTTTCATATACATCGGTGGTTTCAGGGATGTGTTTTAGCATCAGATACATACTAAGAGTTTCAAACAACACCTCCTTTGGAACCTCAGGAGATCAAGCAGATAAAAGAGGAGCTGGCCTGGTGTAGCCAGAGGGTGCAGAGCCCCCGGGGGGTACACCTGCCTTCCTCCCCCTGGTAGCTGTGGCTCCCGAGGAACTGCCGTGAAAGTCTGGAGCCCCGGAAACCCAGTTTGAGAACCAGTGAACACACATTAGCTCCTGACTGTCCTATGCCCTGTGAGGTAGACAGGTCAGGGATCGGCATCCTTACTTTACAGAGAAGAATGGGTTCAGGGAGGCTGCATCACACAGGTAGTAACCAGCGGAGGAGGGACTTGAACTCCATCCTCTGATGCCAGGTACAATATTCTAACTCAGTGGTTCTCAACCTTCCTAATGCCGAGACCCTTTAAGACAGCTCCTCATGCGGTGGTGGCCCCCAACCATAACATTATTTTCATTGCTACTTCATCACTGTAATTTTGCTACTGTTATGAACTGTAATGTAAATATCTGATATGCAGGATGTATTTTCGCGGTTACAAATTGAACATAATTAAAGCATAGGGATCAATCACAAAAACAATATGTAATTATATATTGTGAAATATTTATTTCTAATGACAAATAAATGAAATTTTGTCTTGAATCGTGGTGTAGCATGGGTAACAGTCTTCATATGACAACAGTAAACTACATGGCTACATTTTGCTACACCGAGGAGCGGTGTGTTGGTTCCTAAGACCATGGGAAATAGGTGTTTTCCGCTGGTCTTAGGCGACCCCTGTGAAAGGGTCGTTCGACCCCACAGGTTGAGAACCACTGTTCTAACTAAATGTAAACCTGCCTTCGCTCGCTCCCCAGTCTGCCCTCTCCTGGGGGGAGGCCAGGAGAAGAGGCTTCGCCAGAGGAGAAGTCAGGGACACGGTGCACGCAGCCAGTTCAAGAGAGAGCGAATTCTCCACATTGTCGAGCTGTCCTTTCCCCATTCCTGAAGTGACGCGTCAGCCACCGCCCGGCCATGGCAGTCGGGCTGGAGTGAGAGCTGTTCTCTTTGGCTGATCACCTTCCGCGACGGGAATTTCCATTTCCGAACAGTCCCTGTCCCCGCCCGGTTGTGTCTAAATATTGAGGCAGATCTGCGCCGCCTGGGTGTGATGCCTGTTGATGTGGAACATGCATTTACGCGTGTTGATTGGCAGCCTGTGAAGAAGCCAGTGCCGCAGAAAGCAGATGTGATCTGACAGTTCCCGGAGCGTGGCTCTCGCTTTCCCCACCCCCACCCCCGCCCCTCTCAGAGGCAGAGCTGGATTCTCCCTCTGGGTCACAGATGCCTGGGGAGCTTGACATTGTCCTTCCAGGCTCATTTGCTGTGCAACCTTAGGCATGCCCCTGGCTTCCATCCCTTTGCCAAACTCGGGGGACTCTCAGTTCTGTGTCCCCCTCCCGATCCTTTCTCTTAAGTTCCAGATGCACATGTCTAACTACTTAGACGGCTAGAGGCCCAACGCATGAAATTCGTGCAAGAGTAGGCCTTACTTCCCCCGGTTGCTGGCACCAGCTTCCACCAACTTCCCTCTGGCACCTGGGACTCAGGTTTCCCTCGCAGCCCCGGTTTCGTCTGGAAGGTTGTCCGGAAGGACGTCTGGAAGGACATCTAATCTAATTAGACACAGTGGTACCACGAGATACGAGTGCCCTAACATACGAGATTTTTGAAATACAAGCCGTCGAGCGAGCGATTTTTTGCTTTGAAATACGAGCAACATTTGAGATAGGAGTCATCGCGCGGATCGGCCGGCTGCACACGACCCACCAGTTTACCACAACTCGAGCATCTCAAAGTTTCCCACGCCTCAAGGTTATGGAACGAATTAAACTTGTATCTCGAGGTACCACTGTATTACGTTTTTATTATTACAGATGGGTACGGATGGACAGCATTGCCTTATGGGAAGGCAGCAATCAGGGATGGTCAAACCTAGACTGTGACCCATTGATTCTCTTCCCTCTCAAGCAGCAGGAATGACACAAATGAGAGGCTAAGGTTTGGACTTCGCCCCCCAACAGAAGCACATAAATAGACAAAGAGCGGGAACGTCTAAGGCACACAGAAAAGAACAGATCAGAGAGAAAAGTACCCAGACAGCTGAGGAAAGCCACTGCTGATAAAAGAAAGGTCATCAACCGAACTACCCGTCCTACCCATATACAGATAAAAAAAAACTTGATACAAGTATAACACTGCCAAAGAGGAACACAGAGGCTATTGTTAACATGAGGTAAGTGTAATAATTTTTAAATATCCAGTAAAAATACCAGATAGGAAAAACATAACCGTTTAATTAAGGAACTCAATCGAAGAGATCACAGAACAGATACATACTAATTTGAATTAGTGAACCAAAGATTCAGTTGAGGAATATCTCTTAAGGTATCAGGAAGAAATAAAGTGGCATGGGGGGGGGGTTGGGGGGGGAGAGAACTGGAAAAGGTAAAAGTAATGAAAACCAAAAATAGAAATTTTAACATCCAATATCAGGAGTCCCAGAGGAAGAAAGCAGTTAATAGAGGGAGAGGTGGCGGGGTGTGACACTGGGGTCCCAGAGAATCACACGCTCACAGTGTATTGGTAGGCCCCTTTCACATGGATGCTGAGCTTGATTGCAAGCCTTACTTTGACCAGTGGGACATCAATAAACATGAAGCCAGCAGAGATGTGCTAAGTTCATATGCCTTTGGGGGGCAGGAGGTTGGGGGGCAGTACACATAGGACCATGTGACTCATTCTAACTAATGTAACATCAAATGTAACATTTGAAGCTAGCAGAGTCTTAAAAGGCACTTGGGCACGCTTTCCTGACCATGTGAGGAAACCTAGTCCGGCCTTCTTGAGGATGAAGGCCAGAAAGAGGGAGGGAGAGAGAGAGAGCGGGCAGGGGGGCAGGGGGTGGAGGAAGAGAGAGAGAGAAATGCTGGTCATCCCAGCTTCTGGCCTCTGCACTGTTTTACAGGGGGGTTACTTCCTGGACAGGAAGCAGGAAGAAGAGACACCATAACCTTTGCTTCTGTGACTATCCATTTCACGCCTCCTCCAAACAGGCTTCTAGACTCACATAACATTTACACACCAAACCCCCTGTGGCCTGGATTCTACCCCCCTCTCCCTCCGCCGTCTCTCAGTAACGTCAGGGCAGGCAGGGAGCCATCCAACAAAGAGAAGTGAGCTTCTCTTTTTAAATCTTTGAAAGGTTTCCTTCACTTCTGACTCTCCCTCGGAAGGGGAGCTGGCTCCATGTCACTCCCAGTCTCAGCCTCAAGGCCTCTGTGAAATTCCCTCCGCTTGAGGGCAAACACTCATTAGCAGTTACATTCTCCAGCTCTTGGAACTGTCCTCTGTGGTCTGCCCTCTGGAGGCATCTGCCTGGTGGCTGTCCCCTCGTTGGCTCGTTTCACTGTTAGCTGTTCTCTCTATTTCTTTTTTTTAAATATATTTTATTGAATTTTTTACAGAGAGGAAAGGAGAGGGATAGAGAGTTAGAAACATCGATGAGAGAGAAACATCGATCAGCTGCCTCCTGCACGCCCCCTACTGAGGATGTGCCCGCAACCAAGGTACATGCCCTTGATCGGAATCGAACCTGGGACCCTTCAGTCCGCAGGCCGACATTCTACCCACTGAGCCAAACCGGTTTCGGCTGTTGTCTCTATTTCTGTTGGGGGGCATCTGGGAGATTAAACCCACACCATCATCGCCAGCATCTTGCCTCTATTCTCCTGCTAGCCCCACTTAAAAAAAAATAAATCTTATCTACAGCTCAGTTCCCTCACACTGAACAAATGAGATGGTTCCTCACTCAGATCCAGTCCGGGCTTTCTTTTCCCTGTTGGACAACAATGAAACCCCAGAGACCATCCTCTATGCGGGGGCCCCTTCTTATGCGACCTGCTTTCTCGAGTCACAGGCAGGAGGACAGGTGAGGCTCCTTCCTGCCTCTGCCCAGAATGTCCCCAGAACCCTCCCTGCCCTCCCCTCTAGCGATCCACATCGCCACCCTTCCCCAGGGGCCCCGGTCAAGGCTGGCCTTGCCCCAGCCGGCCCCTCCCGTCCGCTCCCCTCTCCACCTCTCCTCACCGCGCAGTTACATTTATGGAGCACTTATGTTTAAATACCCGGCTCTGCAAAACGCTCTTCATACATTATCCCCGTCAATCCTGGCAAGAGCACTAGGAGCCACGACAATTACTCACTTTAAGAAAACTGAAACTTCGAGGCTAAATATAACGAGGACAAGGTCGCGGGGTGGCAAGATTGGGATTTAAACCGACCTGGCGCCTTGAGACTGCCCTCTCCATCATTTTGCTGCACGGGTTTGAGAGACGGCAGCTGTTAATTTTTTGAGTGAACATCCTTCCAAACATTTCTGTCTTTTACTTTTTTAGAAATGCATTCATCCTCTCCCTCTCTCACACACACACACAGGAAAAGGTAAAAAAAAAGTTTTGCGGAGATTTTATGTAAAATGTGCATCAGTCACTCCCTTGATTCTGAAAGTTATTAGCTATAGAAGCAGGAGCAGTCCTGTCTACTTCGCTTTCCAATTAGATTTTAAATTCCTTGGTGGCTGCCTGCTTCTGGATATCTGCCTTCACTGCAGTGAACGCGGGAGTGAGCACTTAGCAGGTGCATTATAGACGCTTATCGATGGACTAAAATACAAAGGCTGCAACCGAAATGGGCCAATTGCAGATACAGTTACCAAGAGGTTGTCACAAAGGCCTAAAGGACCGGGAGAAATCCCTGTTCTCGCTCCAGTCACACATTTCTTTTCTTTTTTTTAAAATATCTTATTGATTTTTTACAGAGTGGAGGGAGAGAGAGAGTTAGAAACATTGATCAGCTGCCTCCTGCACACCCACCACTGGGGATGTGCCCTCAACCAAGGTACGTGCCTTGACCGGAATCGAACCTGAGACCCTTCAGCCCACAGGCTGACGCTCTATCCACTGAGCCAAACCGGTTTCGGCTGGTCACACATTGCTAGGTGACTGTAGGCAGATACTGAGGTGGGGGTGGGGGAGAATGGGAGGTAAGAAGTGCCATTTCTGTCTCTGCAGCGGTCAAGGAAGGCCACGCATGTCCATCACGGTCATCAGCCCACCCCCCAAGGATGGAGGTTCAGGGGAGAAGGGAGGTAGCATCTACCAGCTGCTCAGGGCTTCCTGCAGAAGCCAGACCACACAGGTACCCAGGAGAATGGCTAGGCGAGGAGGGAGGCAGGAACAGGCCAGTCCTTGTGCTCACCCAGCAGGATGTGAAAAATTCAGCTGGGTTCTTTTTATAGTTTCCATCATCCGCGATAATGAAGATTCTGCAATTAGAACTCAGCTGGCAGTGGCGCTGGGGACGTGCGAGGCAGAGCAGGATCCCAGGTCCGCAGGAGGGCGGGCCTGTTTGCAGGAAGTCTCGAGAGCGCCGCCGGGAACGAGCGAGGTGATGTAAGGACGAGAGCTATTTTTACGGACCACTTTCCGGCCATCATCTCTCCTTAAGGCAGTTCCACGGGGGCATCACGGCGCTCCCGTTTTGCATGCAGCTCTCAGTCATCCGCCCAAGCGGAGGGGCGTGGGAGCTCAGGTGATGGAAACAGCAACACTGCGTGGATTTAAGCCGCCCCTAATTTGGAATGTGGGATCATTTCCCTGAGGCCTGATTGGAGTTTACTTGGATGTGATTTACGGAGGAAGCATTTGTTGAAAATATCCACGGTGGCCGAAACCGGTGTGGCTCAGTGAATAGAGAGCGTCGGCCTGTGGACTGAAAGGTCCCAGGTTCGATTCTGGTCAAGGGCATGTATCTTGGTTGCGGGCACATCCCCAGAGGGAGGCGTGCAGGAGGCAGCTGATCAATGTCTCTCTCTCTCTCATCAGTGTTTCTAACTCTCTATCCCTTTCCCTTTCTCTCAGTAAAAAAATCAATAAAATATATTAAAAAATATATATAGCCACGGTGGATTATTAGCCCACTTCAGAGGACGTGCCGTTCTCAGATACGTAAGCATAATGATAAGGACTTGGTTACTGAGCGCTTATTCTGTGCCAGGCGTGGTGCCAAACACTGAACTGTATTATTTATCTTTGACCTCTCTGCTCGCCTTAGTCAACAGGCACTGTTATCAACCCCCATTTCAGAGGCAAGGAAAGAGGCCTCTTGTCCAAGGTCACCCAGCCAAGAGGTGGCAGATCCTGGCTCTGAACCCAGCAAACCTGCCTCGGCCTCTGGCTCTCAGGTTTGAGGCTCCTCAGGTCACAAAACAGTCCTGTGGCCTCTGGGTGGCGGTGCTGTTAGCACGGGGAGCCCTCGTCAATGACTCTCAAAATCCTCCCAGCGAAGGATGAGGGGGCGGCATCAGCTTCTTGCTAAATTATGAAATGCCCTTCTCATTCCCTGCGTGTATCTGTACCTCCTGGTTCCTTCTCTATTGACTTTAAAGCTCTCGAGAAAACGCCTACACTCTGACAACCATTCTGTCTTCCCAACTCGTATTATACAAACAGCAAACACATCTGCTCAAATTGACATTGCTAGCCTGACAAATTCATCTGGGGAGCTGGGCCCATTCTCCCTGCCCCTGCTTCAGCTGGATCTCTGGGGCCACCTGTGGAATACAGACTGCCAAGTGCGGGGTACTGAGGACCCGGGAAGATGAGAAAAAGAGAAAGAACACTTCCTGCTTCTCATGGCTCCAGGACGAGGAAACAATGACCTGCTTTATACTTTGTGTTTTTATTTTTTGTTTTTTTGCTTTATATTTTATTTTATTTTTTTAAATATATTTTACTGATTTTTTACAGAGAAGGAGGGAGAGGGATGGAGAGTCAGAAACATTGATGAGAGAGAGAGAGAGACATAGATCAGCTGCCCCCTGCACGCCCTCCACTGGGGATGTGCCCGCAACCATGATATAGGCCCTTGACCGGAATCGAACCTGGGACCCTTCAATCCGCAGGCTGACACTCTATCCACTGAGCCAAACCAGCTTCGGCTGCTTTATATTTTAGAGGAGGAGGTCATATGGACAGGCCCATTCAGGAACATGTGGACTTAATTCTGTCATGTGAGGAGAGGTATTATTCTTCGGATCTATGTTACTCTGATAAAATGTGCCGATATTTCTACATCAGGCACAACCATCAAAAAAGAAGAACACACACACACACACACACACACACACACACACACACAGAGTTAGTGCACAAAATTAATATCTTGGAAAACTCCATTCTCCTGGTACCCTAATCCTAAAAACCAATTGTCGAAATGTGAAATTCCATCTATGTTGGTAGCAATGATCATGCAGCTGGGCATTTAGGCCCAGCCGGTGTTGCTCAGTAGTTGAGTATCGATATATGAACCAGGAGGCCATGGTTTGATTCTGGTCAAGGGCACATACCCATATTCAAGACTCGATCCCAGTAGGGGATGTGCAGGAGATAATCAATCAATGATTCTCTCTCATCATTGATGTTTCTATCTCTCTCTCCCTGAAATCAATATTTTTTAAATAAAAAATAAATGGCATTTAGTGCCAACCCCAGATGCTTCCCTCTGAAGACGAGATCAGAGAAAGTGGCTTAAAGCTGACTTCAAGATTCAAGTGGTTACTTCTAAAATAAGGGAAGATTTTGGGGTGCTTTGTAAAATCAAACTCACTAATACCGCACACACACAAATTAATTTTATGTAAGATAGGACATTGAGAAGAAAGGCTAGTTTGACATTAGTGTGAATATTTCATTTTGCAGAAAGGCTGCTCTGTTATAGCAGGAAGAGAAGCCAAAGTCTGGTGTTAAACACAGTGAACTCAGGCCCTCTGTGCAGATTATCCAGAACAGATCTTTAGTCTCTGTGGAGTTGCTCTACCTTCCTTCCGTCTCCACCATTCAGTAGGTGAAAAACACAAGTTATTTCCATTCAAGCAAACCTCTGGTGGAAAAAAATCACCAACTACATTCTGAACAACTGTCTGCAGTCCTCGTTTTGTGATCGTTTGCTCTTCTGAATGATATCTGCCCGCAATCACTGCCATTTGTGTGACGCATCCAGAGCTGACTGCCCACAGATCGCACTGATGAGCACTGGCATGCGCCTGCAGAGGTGAGGGAGACGTGGATGTTTGCCAGACTTCCCTTCAGGTAAGTCAGCTGGTTGCTTGGGTTCAGACCTAGGCTGGCTGTGGTGGTGGATGCGTCTGGAGTTTGACAGAGTCCTCGACTTGGGGTGGGGGCCAGGATGTGAGGGATGGTCTGAAGAGGTAGATTGAGGGGGAAAGGTGAGGAGCAAGAACCAAATCTGTGCTGGAAATCAAGGGCTGCAGGCAGGGAAAGGTAAAACGAACAGCCGTGCAGAGCTCCCACCAGCCCATGTGGCGGCATGGTGGGAACCAGAAAAAGATGTGTGTATGCAACCTGTGCCAGGGTTCCCACCTCAGCTGCATCTCGGCCCCCACGTGTCCCCTGGGCTGGGTGCTTGTGTTCAGGATACAACCGGGGCAGCCAAAAAAGCCTGGAGAGATCCTCTGAGGGATGGCCTTGGAGACTTTGGGAAAATATTATAAAAATAAAATTAAGGGAAATGTATATGTAGCATTAAAAACTTATAGGGGAGAAACCAAGATGGCGGCATAGGTGAACACTTAAACTGCTGCCTCGCACAACAATTTTAAAACTACAGCTAAAAGACAGAACGGACATCATCCAGAACACAGGAAAGCTGGCTGAGTGGAAATTCTACAACTAGAAGGAAAGAGAGGGGCTCACGGAGACTCAGAGGAGCTGCAAAAAGCTGAGGTACAGAGACGTGCATGGAGAGGACGGGCGGCGGAGGGCCTGGCTGGCTTCCTCTTATGAGAGGGAGATGGAAACTCCCGACTGCACTGAACCCCATATCTGATTACACTCAACTCCAGTTATGGGCGAGACTCATACGGGGGGAGTATGACGGTTGTGAAAAGGGAGGAGTGCATGGAAACTTAGCCGCGAAAGGCAGAAGTCTGGAGGTGCTCGAGCGTGAGTGTGAACACAGAGGGCTGACTGCTGATTGTGCCGCTGGCTTTCTCTAGCGGGAGGGAGACAGAACCTCCCAACTGCGCTGAAATCCACTTCCAACTGCACTGAACCCCAGTTTCGGGCAAGACCCTGGGGACCCAGACTCATACGGGTCCCCAGAGCGCACAGAAACTCAGGAGAGCTGGAAAGGCAGAGGACTGGAGGTGTGCGAGCGCAAGTGTGCAGAGAGGGCTGCAGCGATTACTGAGGGACACTGAGATCTAGGGCCCTCATAGGGCAGGGCTGACGGGAAGCCAAGGCTGACTGCACAGCCCTGAGACTCCGCCTCATCCAAGCTGAACACAGAGGCTGTTGCAATTGTGCAAGTCTTGTCTCATAAGGCTGACTACAGCACAGAAGTTCTCCCTGGCGTAGACACAGCTGATCCTCACAGCCAATTGGCTTGGAGGTCAATTCCCCCCAGTGATGCCAATGATAATCAAGGCTTAACTACAACAAGACTGTACACACAATCCATAAAAGGGTGCACCAAGAGAGTCCACTTCAGGTAACTGGGGAGGCGGAGCTACTGGGCCATATAGAACACCTAACACACAAAGCTACTCTATAAACTCAGGGAAGGAGCGAAAATGCAGAGACAAAGGAACAGATCACAAATGAAAGAAATGGAGATAGACCTTGAGGAGCAGCTGTGGACCCAGTTCCGCTTGGCGAGCGTATTTCCGCGAGCTCGATCTTTTACAACCCATCTCAGAACTTCTAATGCTTCCTGGGAAGGGTGGCTCTGTGGGCTGAATTATGCCTGGCTCTCCTGCCAGATTTCCGAAATTGAGAGATTGAGGGAGAAGTTACATTAATGGCCTCCCTTCTTCCTGAAGGTTCCATCAAATGATAAGGAAGCAATCTGCATAGTAATTACAACACCCCTCCAAGTGAGTCCCTGTGCTGCCGGGGAGGATAAGAGCATGGAAATCATATCTGTAATGAATTTCAGACCCACCAGCTTCTAAATCACGGAGAGATTCATTCAGCCGCCACCGTTACAATCGGAGGTGGCAGAACATGCTGGTCCCTGGGAGAGCTCGCCCTGTTCTCAACAGCAGAGGGCACAGAAAATCACCTGTCACCTGGACAAAGCTTGTGCTGACCGGCACCTGACCCTGGGATGGCTTGGTAAGAACTGGCCATTCTCAGTTACGGACGGGATCCTTGCCTTTTCCAGCATCTGAGCGGAAAATATAATGGCCAGAGTCCTTGCCCCAAACCCTCAAATCAAAGAATTGTAAGACTAATGGATATAATGGAGTTAATGGGTTATACTTTAGGGGAGTTAGAGGTGTTTGTGGGGAAAATACGTATTTTTAGCCTTCTGAGAGTGTCCACCTACAGAGCCGCCATCTGTGGGTGATGCTGAGAAGACTCATTCATTCCCATAACCGAGCGTAGCATCTCTCGTGTTCTTATTGGTAGCGCCAACAAAATTAAATGAGGTCTTTCCAAGAGGAATCAGAAGTTTGAGGCTCAAGAAAGAAAATGTTTAGATGGGGAATCGCAAGAACAATAAAAAGATTGGACAACCGGGGACAGGGAACGTTCTCAGGCAGAGAGGAGAGGAGAGGAATCTGTTTCTGAAGACACGAGGATAACGGGGCACCCAAGTTCACCATTCAGACTGCAGAGGTGAAGCTTGAGCATCCGTGTGGAGAGAACTGTTGTCTGATGTTCTGTTTCAAGCAGAGTTACCTTTGTGATAACAAGACTCTCTCACCACTTCATAGACCTGTTTCTTCTACTTCCTAGTTTGGTATGAAGCCTAACTCTCCCCTGACATACACGTTGGCTCTTAGCCTCCTGAATAGAGGCTGACAATTTTTCTTAGACCCATGCACGAAAGAGCAAGAAAGTGGGTGATCAGTACTCTCTCAATGCTTCCAGACCAGTACTACTCAACATTATTTTGTTCTGTGCTTCATTAGAGCTACCGCCACCAAAATCTTGATGGTTACCTCAAAATCACTGAATACTTTGGCATCTCGCTTAATAAACAGTGGTACCTCGAGATACGAGTGCCCTAACATACGAGATTTTTGAGATACGAGCCGTCGAGCGAGCGATTTTTGCTTTGAAATATAAACAACAGTTGAGATAGGAGTCATCGCACGGATTGGCCAGCTGCACACAACCCACCAGTTTACCGCGACTCGGGCGTCTCATAGTTTCCCACGCCTCAAGGTTATGGAATGAATTAAACTGATTATCTCGAGGTACCACTGTAATTTGTTCTTTCTCCTCCAAACTCCACTACTTTCCCCCGTCCTAGAAAGAGGGAGGGTGTAAAGGGCCATGTGATAGAGCAAGAGTCCATACACTAGACATCACGGGGAAGATGTGGGGAGCATGTTCCTAATAGGAAGTTTTTCATGCTTAGCCAGAGCTAAACCAACCAACAAGTCCCCACACCCCATAGTAAGAGAGTTGCAGGAACAGCAGCGTTGCAAGGATGTGGAGCAGAAATGGTCACGGTGCCTGCTGGTATATCTATTGCAGCTGGGAAGTGAGTCAGTTGCTCAGGGACCAGTAAAGAGGGCACCAGTTAAGAGTAGAAGAGGTCCCAGAAGCAGAGGCTCTGCCGGCTGACACTCTCCCGCCATCACATGAGTTTCCTCTCCACCAAGTGTAAATTTGTGGAGCTACACCTTCACTCTGAGATGGGGGTTCTGGGAGCCTTTTAGCCTTGATTACTTGTAGCCGCTGGGTTGAATGTTTGCTATATATTTTCTCTGGAACAATCCCTGCCTACAAGTTACACTAATAGGATGTGTCAGGTGGTAGGGCAAGGCACGACTTGCCCCATTTAGCAGCAAGTCGCATCTGTGCCGGCTTGAGGTTGGTGATCATCCTCAAACTGCAGCTCTCTCTTAGAGAGCTGTAACTTTGAACTTGAACCATGCTCTTCTTTATCCCACTGTATTAATTTCTACTTCTACCTAGTATGTCCGCAGTATATTCATATGTGCGTGTGTGTGCAAATACCAAACATATAGAAGGGTTTTTTAAATAAAGATGTGATTTAACAATGAGTAAAGCAAACCCCTGTGTAACCTACCTGTCGAGACATAGTACTTCACTAACATCCTAAAAACCTTTTCTGGCCGAAACCGGTTTGGCTCAGTGGATAGAGCGTCGGCCTGGGAACTGAAGGGTCCCAGGTTTGATTCCAGTCAAGGGCATGTACCTTGGTTACGGGCACATCCCCAATTGGGGGCTTGGAGGAGGTGGCTGATCAATGTCTCTCTCTCATTGATGTTTCTAACTCTCTATCCCTCTCCCGTCCTCTCTGTAGAAAATCAATAAAATATATTTTAAAAACAAACAAACCCTTTTCAGATTTGTAAGTTCCTCCCTTCCCTACAGGCAAATACTTTCTGGGTTTTTATAGCATTTATTTCCTTTGTTTTCTTTATAATTTAAGTCCTAAAAAAATGTCTCATTTTGCCTTTTAAACATTTTAGTGTGAATTACATCAGTATGTGTCCTGTACTGTTTGGCTCTTTCCACTCAATATTATGGTGAAGATTCATCTTCTATGTGTCATTTAGCTGCACTTTTCTCCAATTTCTCACAGAACATTTCATGGTCTGAACATGCCATAATTGGTTACTTACTCCACCCTTGATAGATATTTTAGGTTGTTTCTGGTTTGCAGCTATTTTTCCATTCTGCTATGAACATTCTTAAATATGGATCCTGGTGCACATGAGCATGTTTTATGGGAACTTATGCCTTACAAGGGAATTGCTGGGTCATAAATTATGCATTTCTTGTCGTTTCCTAGATAATGTCAACCTGCTTTCTGTAGGAATTGTGCCGATTTACAGTCCCGCCAGCGGAGTATCAGAGGCTCTTGGAGTTCAATGTCCTTGCAATGCTCGGTGCTGGCTCTTGGTGTTTATGAGTGTGATTTTCATGTGCAAATCCCTGCTCACCAATGGGGCTGAGCACCTTTCTGTGCTTCTTGTCTACCTGGGTTTCTCTACTGTATTTCTTCTTTAGATTTTCTGCCCATTCTTTTATTGTGCTGTTTGTTTGTTTTAGAACATCTTAAATTTTTAATCCTTTCTTCACAGGTTACCTGAGACCACTTTTGATTTAAGAAAACTGTAGAAAGTTAATAACTGCCACAAGCAAACACCAGGTGGTGGCCCATATCAATTTTCCACAGAGTCCTGCTTTGTGGGGTGTCTGAATGCACTGCTCGGGGTCTCTGCTCACACTTGCTGGAATCAATCGTGGCAGGTTTTAGTCCACAGGTCGCTTTTCCCTGTATTTTTTTGTAAACTCTTCAGCATTCTTACAGAATTGTTTACGGTCCTTAGAGTATTCTTCAGCTAGGTCAGCCCAAAGTGGGTGCTCAGGCTGGGGGTCACCCACCAGTGCTCTGAGAGACTGGATTACTTGGTCGGTTTTTGTTGCTGGCTTCCAGTTTTCAGCACTAATTACTGGTAGGCAGACCTGTCCCTTTTCATCGATGTTGGGGTGATAGATCTTTGTCTTAAATGTAATCCTTGGTGGTTTGGATGGGTATTCTGCTGGAAAGTTGATTTCTATTCTCAAGGCCCCCCCTTTTCATATGGGGGGTTGTCAGGAACAATAAGCCCTTGCCAAGTCAATAAATTAGCTTCATTAACCTGGGTATTACTGAAGTTTTTCATTGCACATTTGCGGATTTCTTCTAGCTCCATCATCAGCCTCCTGGTGGCCGCCATCTTGGATCTGGTGCTGCTTGTTTTTGTGTTTTTGTTTACTTATAGGCTTGTAGGACTTTTTTTAAGTTGTATAAGTTGGCTGTAGATTTTGGAGATTAAACCTTTATCAGTGATATCACTTGCAAATATGTTCTCCCATAGGACTTTTTTTTTATGTATTCTGGATACATACCCCTTTGTTGTTTAGACTCATTGCAAAACACTGTTCCCATTTCGAATCTTGTCTTTTCTCTCTTTGGTGATAAACTTTAATAAAAATATGTCCTCAATTTAGACATAGCCACCTTTTGGAAATGTTGTTTAATGGCAAGTGCTCCAGTGTCTTGTTTGAGAAATCTTTCCTGATCCAGAATTCATAAAGATATTCTCCTATATTATCTGCTAGAAGCTTTATTGATTTGCTTTTCCCATTGGATCACGTGGGAATGATTTCTGTGCATAGTGCACCGTAAGAGTTTATTGATCAATTTTTAAAGGATTCTTCCATTTTTTATGAAGTTGAGCTTCTGCACTCCTGGTTCTACATGCCTTAAATGTGAGGTTAACCAAGGTAGCAAGTCCATCAAACACCTAGACAATGCAGTGATCTACCAGGTCTTTAAAATACCAAAAGAATTTATATATATAATACAATTTATACATGCAATACACACACGCACACAAAAATAACAGTGATAGTCACCTATCCAGAATAGAAAAAGGGCCCAGCCAACATGGCCCAGGGGTTGAGCATCAACCTATGAACCAGGTCACAGTTCAATTCCCAGAGCACAGGCTCAGACTGCAACTTGAGCCCGAGGGTGGGGCATGCAGGAGGCAGCCAGTCATCGATTCTCTATCATCACTGATATTTCTATCTCTTGCTCCCTCTCCTTTCCCCTCTGAAATCAATAAAAACACACTTTAAAAAAAGAATAGGAAAGGGTATGCTTTTACAAGGAGATAAAAAGATATGGTGGTGAGAATGATGCTTTTTAAGAGAAGGCAAGAGACAGGAAAGCTGCAGGGCTGGTCATTGACAGAAATGTCAGGGGTCTAACTTTTGGTGGGTGCAGTGGATGTCTGTTGTTTTTCCTGAGCAGAACAAGAAGCCTCCTCTTAAAGCCTCATCTGAATGTTTGCCTCATGAGATCAAGGCCAAGTTGGTCTTGTTCATTGTTCTGTCTTCTCCACATTTGGCACAGTGCCTAGCACAGCACAGGTACTCAATAAATGTTTGCCAAATGAATGCATGAAATACTCCTTCTAATATCATGGTTCCAATTGGAGCTATCATTTTTTATAGGCTACCTACATACCCTTAATGACACTAACTTTTGTTACATACTTACTATGTAGTAGACAAGATGGTAAATGATTGACATTTATCATATCACTTCTTCCTTGAAACCGCATTCCAAGGTTTTCAAGGTTCCCAGCTGAACCAATAATGATAGTAGCTAATGACTATTGTTGCATGTGCTACATAAAATTCTTTACATGTTTTATCGCATGAAACCATCATATAAAAACCTATAAAGTAGGCACCATTATCCCCATTTTGTAGACGAGGAAAACTGAATTAAAGGAGCTTAAGTAATTTTCCCAAGGTCGTAGCTAGTAGGCAGGGGATTCAGTGTTTGAACCTGTGACCCATCATGCCATCTGCCTCTCCTAAGACCCTCTATCCCTTGGCTCAGAAAGAAACACCTCAATAAGCAAGGTCAGTTAGAGCCCTTCTCTGGAATTTCTGAACTTCAGACTATTCCTTTCTGGTGAGGGATGTGGTAAGGCTATGAGCCAATGACAGCCATAACCCCATGGGGTGGCAGATCCCATCTGCCAAAGGAGAGCAAAGCTGGCTGGCAGAGAAAAGCACACAAGACAGAAAGAGGGAGAATTCTGATGGCTCTTTCACTCACCCTCCAGTTCCTCCTTCTGTTGTGAGAACTTTTCAATAAATTACTCCCATCACTCCTTTGTATCCTGCTTAAGCTGGTTCAATCGGGGCTCTTGCCACTGGCAACCAGAACAATCAAAGCTCTTTGGAGTTTAACACAAACTGTGTTTCCTGACTTTCCATTTGGTGCATGAATGGAGATGGTGACCTTTATAAAAGTGCCCTCTGTGGGCTTATAAATGAATAATAAGTCTGATCTTGTTTTGTCAGATGCTGCAACATCTTTGTAACGCTTTCCACTGAAGAGGGTGGCCTGAGATATGCTCTCCCCTAAATATTCTTTTAAACTAAGTCGTGTGTTTTTTCTCCCTGCTGATCTAATATGTCAAAATGTGGACTCTTTGCAATAGCTCTTCTGTGTAAAATGGTCATGAGTCCTGAACGCCCACAAATAGATATGATGGTTATTTTTCTTCATTGGGTTTTTGAGAATATTCTTTATTTTCTTTATAGCTCTGAGTCTCAGTCACTTTATTTGCAAAATGCAAGGAAGCCCAGCTGGCTGTGGCTCAATGGTTTGAGCATCGACCCATGAAACAGGAAGTCACAGTTCTATTCCTGGTCAGGGTACTTGCCCGGGTTGCAGACTCGATCCCCAGTGGGGAATGTGCAGGAGCCAGCCGATCAATGATTCTCTCTAATCATTGATGCCTCTATCTTTCTCTCCCTCTCCCTTCCTCTATGAAATCAATAAAAATACCTTTTAAAGAAATGCAAGGGACCTTAAGGACCTTATGTGTCCTTTCCAAATCTGAGCTTGATTATTGAACTGAGTCTAATATTAACTCAGAGGTATTAGTCATCGTTTGCTTCATTGGTCTTGTTGCTGGCTTGGAAGAGACCATGCTGTCATTGGAGATCTCCCTTTCCTAGTTCACCTCTTCCATGTCTAGTCTCTCATCCTTCTATGTCTAGTCCCTCATCCTCCTGCCCCCTGCAGTGTTTCTGCGGGATGGAACACTAGTCCTTGGAATACCCATTGACAATGGATTTATTGATTAATATGTCCAATCCCCCATGGGAACTCGCAATGTAAAGGTTATGAGAAATGTTTATAACAAAACCTGTGTAACCTACTTTACCCTAAGATTTTCCAAATGTATTTGGTCACAAAACTCTCTTTTTGCAAAAATGCACATTAATATCCCATTGTGGGAACTGCTGATTAACAACTCCCCTCTAGGTCTATACAGTAGAGTACACGCCATGACTCCTTAGTGTTAAGTGTACATGAAATGTAATGATGTTGTCTTTAATTGTCCCACTTCTTGGGTGTAGTTTTTTGTGGATTGAAAGATGACTGTTTGGAGATGGTGATTTGGTTTTATTACTAGGAAGCGTCGTATTACTCCTCCCCCTGAACTCTCAGTGGCTATAACGATTCTCTTCAGTTGACCAGAAGGGGGAGGCAGAGGATCTGGGATGGTATCTGAGGCCCCTGTCTCTCAGAGCTTGCCTTGACTTATTCATCTCCCACTCAGAGTGGGCCATTCCCCTTTTAATCACCCCCTCTGCAGAAAGCGAGGCCCCATTGCGGGACACCACCATCTCACACCATTGTGTATGTCCCTGAGCTTCCAGGGGAAACAGGTTTTCTTGAAGTTGGGGGGCACCAGGAGGAGACTGAGAGGCAGCAGAAAGCCCTGAGGCCCAGCCAGCAAAGGAGCAGACCTGGAAGTCACAGCAACAGTTCTCAAGAGCTCCTCACGGTGGTGTGTTTGCTCCCACCCACCCCTATGAGAAGCCACTGCCAGCAGGGCTCAGAGCCGAGCAGTCACCTGCCAGGGCATTAGCCATAGTGGTCTTAAATGGCAGACCTGTGATCACCCCTGTTGCTGTTTGGGGTGACATGGTACTCTTTTGGGGTAGTATGACACTTGCGTCCAAGGTTCTGAACATCAAATCCATTCTGCCAGAGCTATGCCTTTGCCCACAGAGAGCACCATGCTCAGAGGACAGGGCCAAACAAATACTATTTTATTATGGTATTTTGGCCTCAAACCCACTCTAAGCCCTTGAGAGGCTGGGAGTAACCACTGAAGGGTTACTCTAAAGGCAAAACAACATTATACGTAGACTAACCTCCTTGATGCCTTTCCCCCTAAGTTTATACCTCTTCTTTGGGCTTCTATATTTTAATTTTCTGATGGCAAGACATGAATCCAAGCATGCTAAGGAGTGGAGAGAGAAAGCAATTTCTCCTAAAGACCTGGAGCAGAGATGTAAGCCAGTGACTGCCAACCTGCTGAGCACACAGAGAAATTCCCAAGACGTGTACATTCACGAGAATGACGTGGCCAATAAAATCCCTTTGAACTTGACTCATCCTCCTCACCCTTATTATCGCTGTCTTCCTTGGATGTGTAGGTGGGAACTCATGTGCGGGAGGGGATGAGGTAAGGAAAGTGGAGTGGGGAACACAGAGGAGGCCATTTTCTTACTCTTTCTTCTTTCCCCTCCCACCTGCCACCTCCTCCCTTTCTTTCTATTCTATCCTTACCTGTCAGAGCCCCTTAGAATACCCTTGAGGGTCACTGTGTTGAAATGTCAGCACCCACGCTGTGTTCTCCTGTACTTCCTGCTTTACACCTCTTGGTGGTTCTGGAAGAATGAGAGGGGCTCTGTTCTAGATGGTGTTACCTCTCTTCTCCCTCCCCTCTGCCCCAGGGAACCCAGGAATACCTGAGCTCTGCCCTCTCAAGTGTCCCTTCTTGCCATTAGCTTCCCAAGGAGTCTTGTGCAGCAAGGAACAGCAGCAAGTGAGAATCACTAGCTGAGTTAGCATCTGATACTTCTCAAAGCAGGATTTGAGGGACTGAAATGAGTCTGCCCCAAATTCATATACTGAAGCCCTAAATCAAATGTGATTGTGTTGGGGGATAGGACCTTTGCAGAGGTTATTAAGGTTAAATGAGGTCATAAGAGTGGCACCCTAATGTGATAGTACTATTGTCCTTAAAAGATGAGTAAGAGACACAAGAGGTGTGGTGTGTGTGTGTGTGTGTGTGTGTGTGTGTGTGTGTGTACACAGAGGAAAGGCCATGGAGGGCCACTGGCTGTCCACCAGCCAGGAAGGTGTCTCACCAGAAACCAACTCTGATGGCACTTTGATCTTGGTCTTTCTAGTGTAGAAACTGTGAGAAAATACATGTCTGTTGCTAAGTCTTCCAGTCTGTGGTATTTTGTTATGGCAGCCCTAGCAAACTAATGCAGCACCATAATTACTTACTTGCTTTATTCCAAATGCACACACAATAATACCATCGCTGCCCATTAAGATATAATTACTTTAAATAGTTTTTTTAATTCTATAATTTCTTTTGTCCTTATGGTATATACTACCAGAGATATACAACCCAATTACTATGTCTTAAAGTCACTTCGACTAGTTTCTTTCCAGATAGTTATACAAGTTAGGGTCTTTTACTTTTTACTTTTAGGAGTTGCTTTTTAAATTTTTAATTTTGTTTCATAATTATGTAAAATATTCATGATTCTAAAGTCCAGTCTAGAGCCATGCTTTATTTATAGAAGTCTATCAGCAGCATCCATATGCCCAATTATAACTGTGTTTTCCCAGAAGATTTAGAATATATTTAGATAGACACACAGCAACCTTTGTCAGTGGTAATTTGTGTTTTCTCTCTGTTTACTTTTAATTTTTTCTCTTTTTTGTGTGTGTCTTATAATTTACCATAATGTATCTAATTGATTTATTTTTTAATCCTGCTGAAGACTTAGTAAAGCTTCTTGAATCTAAGGATATATGTTTTTATTACTCTGAAAATATCAATAATTTTCAAATATTTTACCTCTCATTTTCTTTAATCTTTTCTTTTGGAGCTAAAACCAATTGTTACTCCTCGGTCTATCTTTCCTGCCTCTTGTTTTCTTTGTCATATTTCCTACCCCATTACACTTTGTGTTACAGTCCAGTTTTCTCAGATTTAGTTATTTAAATTGTATTTAAATCTGCTATTTACTTTTTCCTTTGAATTTTAATTTCAATCTTTTGACCATTTACCTCCTTTCAGCATTTAATCATTTTAAAAATACTTATTTTTATAGTTTCTTCAGATTGTGGATCCTAACTTGTGGATAGTTTTGTCACATAGTAATTTTTTTCTTGCAAGGTTATCTTTGATGGGCCATATTTTCCCCTTTGTTTGTGCTCTTGATCAGTGTTGGCAAGCTTCTCTTTCTCAAAAAAAGCCAGATAGTAAATGTTTTAGTCTTTGCAGACCACATACAGTCATGCAGTCTTTATCTCTGCTTCTCCTCTCCTTCTCCTTCTCTTATCACCCTTTGAAAATGCAAAAATAAAGAAGTCTTGATGCAAGTCATATAAAAAAAAAAAAAAACAGGCCATGGGTGAGAGTCCTTGGGTTTGCTAACCCCAAACCTGTTTTCCGTTAATTGGGGGGAGAGAGGGAGGCCTACATTTGGGCTCCACTCTCATGCAAAGTACAAGCTTGAGGTTTTGGTTTCTAAAAAAAGTTTTTTCTCTAATCAGAGTCCTAAGAACACTCAAAGTTCCTTATCCCTTTTCTGGTCCAGGGAGTGTTTCTTGTTCCTACTTCACTGAGTGAAATTGTTCCTAGATCATTCCTAGAGATGCCAATCTATAATAATAAAAGTGTAATATGCTAATTTGACCAAAGGACTTTCTGGACAAAGTAGAGGCTGCATAGGAAGCCAGGGTCCTGGGTACCAGAGGGAAGCCTGTGCTGGCAGCTGGGAGAAGGATTTCATGCATCGGGCCTCTAGCTGTATATAATAATCGTAGTCACAGCCTCCCATTTTATGAAGCCCCAAACCATATATCCCATCCTTTAATGGACACCCTTCTCCCCTCCAAATGCTCACTTGGGGGCATTAGAGCCAATATTGGGATTTTTAAAAAAAATATATTTTACTGATTTTTTTACAGAGAGGAAGGGAGAGGGATAGAGAGTTAGAAACAGCCATGAGAGAGAAACATCGATCAGCTGCCTCCTGCACACTCCTATTAAGGATGTGCCTGCAACCACAGACTGACTGAGCCAAACCGGTTTTGGCAATATTGGGATTTGATATACCCACCTGCAATCCCAACTCATCACTATGTCAGCTTTTAATTCTGGCTTTGAGTTCCTTCATTGTTCATGTAACTGTTTTTTCTTTCTTTCTTAGGGGCCTACCTATTGTTTAAATTGTTTGCATTATATATCATCTGACATTTCCCCGTGTTAAGTGAAGCAAGGGGTCCAAGTTAGCTTATTCTTCCAAGTTGCCAGAGTAACTCTTAATCAGAAGTGTTGAATTTTATCAAAAGTTTTTATTCATCCATTGTGATTATAAAATAGGTCTTATTCCCTGAAAAAAAATATATCATATTTTTTTCTTGAATTTTAAGTTATCCTTGCATTTCTGGAATGAAGCTTTCTTGGCTATGAACCATGAGTCATTTAATATACTGTGAATTCAATTTAGTAGGTTTATTCAATTTAGTAGGTTATTCCAGATACATAAATAAAATGGTTTAAAGTTTGACATGCTTTTCTTTCTTTCTTTCTTTGTCAGATTTTGTATCAGAATGACTTGACTTCTGCTAAAAAAAAAAAAAAACACCTGGGTTGCCTTCTATATTTTTTCATGTGTTTAAAAAAAACTTGAGTAGATGCTTATCTTTTGTCCTTTTCCTCCAAAGCAACTAAACCTGGGTTTTCAAATCAATCCTGCTCTCTTTTTGTTTCTGTTTTTTGCATTACTTTATTTTGGTTGTTTATTTTAGTGTTCCTTTCCTCTTTATGAAAACATTTTTCTCTTATTCTAAATTCCTGAATCAAATTAACAATTCAATTATTCTCATTTTTTTTTCTTCCATCGTGAGAAAATTTTGAGTTATTTATTTTTGTGTTTGCTGCATCAATTTCTCTAACTTTGACACATAGTATAGATTAATGGTCAGCAAAACACCGCTCACGAGCCACATGCGGCTCTTTGGCCCCTTGAGTGTGGCTCTTCCACAAAACACCACGGCCTGGGCAAGTCTATTTTGAAGAAGTGGCGTTGGAAGAAGTTTAAGTGTAAAAAATTTGGCTCTCAGAAGAAATTTCAATCGTCGCACTGTTGGCATTTGGCTCTGATGACTAATGAGTTTGCCGACCCCTGGTGTAGGTTGTTGCTCTGCTGTGATGTGCATTTGCAAGGTCTTCGATGGTAAATTCTTCCTACTGTTCAGAGCTCAGCTTAAGTGGCATCTGAGAGGCCTTTCCAACCAGCAGTGCCAACCCCCGCCAGTCACTCTCAGTCACATCATTCTGTCTTATCTTTATTAAAGCAAATGCCACTCCCTGATATGCTCTTGTTTTATTCATGTACTTGTTTGTGAGCTGTCTGCCCCCAATCTAGTGGTAAGAATAAAAGCCTGTGATGACAGGCTTTTTGGTGCTGTATATCTTGCTCTTAGAATAATGTCCCATATCTATTAGTTGAGGTCAATAAGTGTTTATTACATGAGTACATGAAAGTGTTCACAATGTCATTATTTGTAAAACAGCCTATCTCTATCGTTTACATTTTATTTTGTTGTTGCCTGGCCGGCGTGGCTCAGTGATTGAGCATCGACCTATGAACCAGGAAGTCACGGTTCCATTCCTGGTCAGGGCACATGCCTGGGTTGCCAGCTCAATCCTCAGTAGGGGGCGTGCAGGAGGCAGCTGATCAATGATTCTCTCTCCTCATTGATGTTTCTCTCTCTCCCTCTCCTTCCCTCTCTAAAATCAACAAAAAATATTTTTCAGTAAGTAAATAAATTTTACTTTGTTGTAATAACTCTTTGCAAGTTTGCCCTTCACCACAAGCGGATGGTTTCTTTGTTTAATTCCCAGTTTTATCTTTTGTGTTACAATAAAATGGCTCATATAATTTTATGCTTTAAAATTTAGAATTCATCTTTGTATCTTATCATAAGATCCCCTTTTTGTAAATGTTCCACAGAAGCGGGAACATTTTTTCCCCTTTGTAAAAGAAGAATTCTATTATGAGGATTTTTCTATGTTTCTGACCATTTTTGTTTATTTTAGCTGTCAACGTTTGAGATGTGTGTTTAAGTCTCTCACAAAGATTGTATTTCAGGCATTCCTTTTCGTACATTGCTAACATACTTCTTTTTGTCACAGAAAGGTTCCAGCTCTTAGATCTCTGTTGTGGGTTGTGCCTTTATTCAGAATAAAATGTGGGTTTTTTAAACTCATTTAAACTTTTTGACATGAATTCTATGTGTCTGAAATAAGCCACCCCCAGCTCTTCTTTGTTTGCATTTGTCAGAAGACAGAACCTAGGAGCCTGTGGCCTGGGGCTCTGAGGGGTCCAGGAGCCCCTCTCCTGATGCACAACCAAAGGTTAAAATGCTGCCCAAGGACCCCCCGTGAATCAAAGGGGCTTTCATCCACTGCATATTTCAAATGCTTCTCTCACAGGGAGTAGAGACGGATGTGCTGGTGAATCCTTCAGCAGAGTAGAAATTACAGTTGTACCAGAGCCAGAAATGGCATACCTGTCAACAAGCTTCGAGAAGTCCTACAGGCCCCCTCAAGATTATCTCCACAGCTGGGATTCACCCTGGACTGTGTAACTGGCCCTTTTTTGAAGATGTCCCTGGCGTTGCCCACGGATTGAGATAGCCAGACAAGTCCCTAAGCACAGCTAGGGAGCCGGGTCAGGGGTCAGGGACAGGGAAGTCTGTCGCCGGGCCAGCATGCCGGGCTCCTCTGACTCCCCGGCTCGGTGCGGTGGGCAGTGGTGTGGGGCATCCTCGTCCACCCCACCTAACCCAGTTGTGGGACCGAGGTGGGGGCGTGGACAATGCTTGAGAGAGTTCACGGTGCGCTTGGGATGGGATAGAACACCCCTGAGCAGTCATCGTTCTCCATGAAACGAGACCAAACCCAGCGTTCAGGTTTGGCTATGGCAGCAAAATAACAGGAATATAGTACCCTGTTTCCCCCAAAATAAGACAGTGTCTTGTATTGATTTCTGCTCCCAAAGATGCGCTAGGTCTTATTTTCAGGGGATGTCTTATTTTTCCATGAAGAAGAAGACGGTACACATTTGTTGTTAAACAAAAACAAAAAAAGAAAACTTATTACCTGTTTACGGTCCGGTAGTCATTGTCATCACAAACCACCTCACTGATTGGCCGTAGGACAGCCGGAGCTGTTCAGGCAGGGCGAGGTCTCTTTAAATCAGGAGTCAGACGCCTGACGTAGCTTTGGGGAACTTATATTCCAGGGAGGCCTTATGCTTGGGAGGAGGCCTTATGTTTGGGGAGGTCTTATTTTGGGGGGATGCCTTCTATGACAGCGAGAGGCAAAACTAGAAGTAGGTCTTATTTTCGGGGGATGTCTTACTTTCGGGGAAACAGGGTGGTTAGTAGCAGAACCGGGCTGACTGGCAGGAGACCTGTGTGTGACGGCCTGCCGCTGTCACTGACGTGCCGGGGGCCGCTTTTCAGCACGGGAGGCCGGCGAGCACCTCACTTCGGAAGAGCCTCCTGCAAGTGGGTGCGCTGGCGTGTGAAGCGTGGGGAGCTGTTTGGCAGAAAGACGCAGGTTTAAGAAAAGACGGAACGGTACCACCGAGCTATGGGGAAAACTGTGACCTGCCACCAGATGCCCCTTCCCTCTGGGCGCAGGGCTGCCTGCCCGGCTGCTGGGAGCGTTGGCAGATGACCCTCCGCGGCCTCCCCTGCAGGGAGCCTCCCACCCAGGCGGGCTCACACTCAGAGATGGATGGGGAGAGGGTATCTTCTGTTCCGGCTCAGGAAACCCTGCCAGTCACTGGGTTCAGAGCTCCCAGAGGAGTTGAGCCCGGCTGTACCAGGAGCTGCTGGAAGAGAACGGATTGTTTCTTTTTTCTTTCTTTCTTTCTTTCTTTCTTTCTTTCTTCCTTTCTTTCTTTCTGATATATTTCTTCATTGATTTCAGAGAGGAAGGGAGAAGGAGAGAGAGATAGAAACATCAATGATGGGAGAGAATCATTGATTGGCTGCCTCCTGCACGCCTCCCACTGGGGATTGAGCCCGCAACCCAAGCATGTGTCCTTGGCCAGAATCGAACCCAGGACCCTTCGGTCTGCAGGCTGATGCTCTAGCCACTGAGCCAAGCCAGCTAGGGCGAGAAGGGATTGTTTCTTTCTTCACTGTTTTTTCTCCAGAAACTTAAGCACCTTTTGTATACGTGAACCTCACTCAAAGGAACCAGCGTTTTTGAAGATGTGGATTTTTTTTAAAGAGTTAAAATGAAAAAGAAATTTGCCATTCGTTTAGCACTAAATACATGTCAGACCCTGGTATGTGCTTTCTATCCAGTGGCTCATTTGACTCAGAATTATCTTCTGAAGTAGACAGATACTCATTTTGTTTCGCTCTCTGGCTATGGGGAACTTAGGGTGAAATGGTTAAGTCATTGACCCAAGTTCACATCTAGGAAGTGGGGGGGGGGGTTAAGATTTGAAACCAGATTCTGACTCCAGTAAACCAGCTCATTAACAACACAATACCTCCCCTTAGAACTACACTACAGCCGCTTCCCCTGTAATTCCTGCAAACAGCGGATTCATCTGTAGCACTGAGAAGAGATTTGGATTTTCCTAAAAAACGGAGGAAGGGAAATACGCTATTTTTTCTAGAAAAGAAGGGACACCAGATAGTGTACAAATATTAAATCCTTCCTCTTGGTCTCTTGTCTTCCACGTCCATGAAAAGAAGTGGAAATAGAACAAGAAACATTTCTCAATAATAAAAAAGAAATCTAGAAATTATAAAATATTCAGGACAGTAGGGTGCATAGAAAACAGGCCTTATCTGTTGCCCAAAAGGTGGGGGAGAGGGGTTATTTGTAATTTCAATGACCTCTTTGGTTTTAACTTTTAGTGCATCTTTTTTTTTTAACCTCTTCGAAGGAGAAGGATTCTATCAAGGCCATTTTCTTTTCTTTTACTTCTTCTTTTTTTAAATATATTTTATTGATTTTTACACAGAGGAAGGGAGAGGGATAGAAAGTCAGAAACATCGATGAGAGAGAGACATGATCAGCTGCCACCTGCACGCCCCACAGTGGAGATGTGCCTGCAAGCAAGGTACATGCCCCCGACCGGAATCGAACCTGGGACCTTTCAGTCCGCAGGCCGACGCTCTATCCACTGAGCCAAACTGGTCTCGGCTCAAGGCCATTTTCAATGTCTCAGCCCCTCCTTCCGTGCCCTGCACACGTTCCTCTGCGCTCCATGCTAGCCGTGCCCACTGGGGCTCTGCCCTCAGAAGCTCTGCTGCCCCAGCAGCTGTCGGATCTGCTGCAGAAACCACCTCTGACCCTTGGGTAAGGGAAGCGCGTTTGCCCGCATTTTCACAAGCAACTAAGCCCGGTGCCCTGGCAACACGGCCAGCCTCTCTCATCCCCAACTCCGGTCCATCCTTGCTGGGAATTGACGTAACACCCACCGCGCTCACTCGTTGGGCAGCATTCCAGAGAGTTTTCAGCCACGCAATCACACTCCCGTCCTGCTGGCTGGCCCCGCGGGCCAGATCCCAATCTCAGCCCCGTCATTCATCTCCATGGCTCGGCTAACAAAGAGCAGAACAAGACGCCGGGTCACAGGCCACATGCTTACACCGGATCACTGAGCTGGTGCTGGAAGGGTGCTCATCGCCTAGAAACACCCCTGGCTCTCTGGACTGAAAGTCAGCTCGTCTCCAAGGGGGATGGCAGGATGAAGGGGTGACGTGGAAAGTGCTGGGAAGTGACTGTGGACCCGGAACTGACCCCAGGCCTGCCTCTGCCCAGGCTCCTAGCCCCTGGCCATGCCCTGGCACCTGCTACACTCTCCGGCGGTCAGAGCCCCTTGCCATGTTTGCTCTTCCCATCTGTCCAACCCCACAGAGACGGGTCAGGGCGCTGTGCTACATGCTCACACAGGATGCTCAGCGCGGCTCGGGGAGCCATGGAGGACCCCGTTTCAGAAACCAGCTGTGCTTCAGAGAGCTTTCTGGGCAGAACTGAAGGACCCTGGGGCCTGTAGGATTCGGAGTTATAATAATGGCAGTGCTACCTCTTATTGAATATTGATTATGTGCCTGGCAGCTTTCTACACGCTTCACCTTCATTAGGTCACTTAATCTTCCCATAAATGTAATGAGATCGGACCAATATGATCTTCATTTGATGGACGAAGAGAGCGAAGGTTCGAGAGCTGCCTTGCCCAAGGTCACAGAGAGGGGCTGAGCCAGGATTCCCAGGGGTCTGTCTGGCTTCAGCGTCCACTCTGCTGCAGAGGCGGTGCTGGCAGCCCACGGCCTGGACTGTGTTCAGCCTGCCGGTGTGTTAAGAGATATTTAAAAATCTGAGCCAACAGTGGATAGAGCGTCGGCCTGTGGACTGAAAGGTCCCAGGTTCGATTCCTGTCAAGGGCATGTACCTTGGTTGCGGGCACATGCTCAGTGGGGAGGCGTGCAAGAGGCAGCTGATGGATGTTTCTCTCTCATCGATGTTTCTAGCTCTCTATCCCTCTCCCTTCTTCTCTGTAAAAAACCAATAAAATATGTATTTTTTAAAAAAATCGGAGCCAATATTAAAAATGTATGATATTTCACTTAAAAAACACATACAAAATTCTAGCATCTCTTAAAAAATGCATATGTCTGCCATCGCCGGGTTTCTGATCCCAAAGACTTTCATCTGCTCGAGGTGAGCATTAGCCACCCCATTAAATGGGGCCTGTGCTCCCCGGTTTCCACAGAGCCTGGTACAGCAGGATGGTCCGGACCACATTCCTGCCTGCCTCCCGTGTGCTCCTGAGTCGTCCAGTCCTACTCCATATCCCCTGTTCCATGCTTTTGGGTGATGGGTACATCCCTGACCTGTATGGTCCTGGACACAGGATTCGGGCCTAACACTCATGTGTCGGGTCGGTTAGGAATAGAGAACACAGTGTAAACTGGTGATGGTTTGGAGCAGTGGTTCTCAACCTGTGGGTCGCGACCCCTTTGGGGATCGAACGACACTTTCACAGGGGTCGCCTGAGACCATCGGAAAACAGATACTTACATTATGATTCATAATAGTAGCAAAATTACAGTTAGGAAGTAGCAATAATTTTATGGTTGGGGGTCGCCACCACATGAGGAACTGCATTAAAGGGTCGCAGCATTAGGAAGGTTGAGAACCACTGGTTTGGAGCAACATGGCAGTTGACGGTTCATTCCAAAGCCAGTTCATCTCCCAGGGTGATGGCAGGATGCAGGGGTGACATGGCAAGTGCTGGGAAGGGACTCTGCACCTGGAACGGGTACCCCAGGTTCTGCCGCGGGCTGGTTGTGTGCGCCAGGTTGAGTCACTTCCGCTCTATAAAAGGGAGAGGCTGAAGTTGACGAAGAGATTGAGGCAGATATCAGCTCTAACACTCTTCTATGCTACTGCCTGTAAGGCAGATTTTCACGTGAGAGGGGCTGCCTTTGGGAGCATATCTTCCGGAGGGGAACAGGTCTTTGCAAATTGCCTTCGGTGAGTGCGTGCACAGGGAAGGAGCGAGCATGTTGGCTGGCTCAAGCTCTGAGCAGCGGAGGGCCACGGGCCCAGCCTGGCAGGCGAGGTGTGGCCTGCGTCAAGGAAGCAGATTCGGATGCCAGCGCTTTCCTTTCCCTGAGTTCAGGGTCAGGTGGGGCTGGGTTCTGTATTTGGAACGGAAAACATTGCTTGTCAGGGCAAACATCTCACCCCAAACAATATCACTGGGAACCATACGAGAGAGAATTTCACAACCTCTCGGTGCTGTCAGAGGAACTCATAGCAACTGGATTGTTTTCCACCCTCTCTTTAAAGCACAAAGCTTATCACAACAAACTGAGCCTGTTTCTCACATTGGAGTAGCCATGACAATCGTTATCCAAAAGACCGCACTGAAAGAAATCAAGATAAGTCCCGAGATCAGGCACAGATCAGCAAAAAAACCCTCATAAAATACATTTTCCTTATACGCTCCCTCAAACATCTGTGGGTCTCCCAGTTCCCGCTGGCCTCTCACCATCCGGGTGTGAGTTTCATTGGCTGCTTAGAGGAACCCCTATTTTCTCTCTGGCAAAGGTGGTGGTTGCCCCCTGAAGGTCAGTTACTTGTCTGAAAGCTTGATTGCAGGTTGAACTTGCCAGGATCCCCCAAGCTTGGGCAGGTCTGAGGGTGGGAACCTCTAGAAGAGATGTGGCTCTTTCTGAGAGCCAGATACCAATGGAGGCTCTTCAAAGCCTCCATGAGGAGGCCACCTGAACCTGGACTGAGCCTACCGCCTTGATGCCATAGGACCTTGCCTCTGAATCCGGAGCTAGAGGACTGTCCAGCTGGTGCTGGAACGGTGGGTCTCCTAGAACAGGCTTCTCCGACTTAAATACGCACACACACTACCTGCCAAATGAAGATTGGGATTCAGTAGGTCTGGGTTATGGGCCAAGAGAGAGTCTGCATTTCTACAGGGTCTGGCGATGTTGCTGCTGCTGGTCCACGGGCTGCATTTGGAGTTGCAAAATGCAGTGGTTTCCCACCAATACCAGCAGCTACAGCATCGCCTGGGAACTGATTAGAAATGCAAATCTTGGGCCCCGCCCAGACCTACTGAATCAGATACAGATATGTGGGCCAGCAGTCTACATTCTAACAAATCCTCTAGGTGATTCTAGGACATGCTAGAGTTTGAAAACCACTGTTGACATACATCATGGTATGGATTGAATTGTGTCCCTCCCGAAAAGATATGTTGACGTCTTACCCTCCAATACCTGTGAAGGTGACCTTATTTGGAAATAGTCTCTGTGGATGTAATCATGTTAAGATGAAGTCATTAGGGTGAGCCCTAGTCCAACATGACAAATATCCCTATAAGATGACGACCGTGCCCTACTTGGCTTGGTTCAGTGAATAGAGCATCGGCCTGCAGACTGAAGGGTCCAAAGGTTCAATTCCAGTCAAGGGCATATGCCTGGGTTTTGGGCTTCATCCCCAGTAGGGGATGTGCAGAAGGTAGTTGCTCAATGACCCTCTCATCACTGATGTTTCTATCTCTCTATCTTCTTCTCATGTCCTCTCAGAAATCTGTGTGTGTGTGTGTGTGTGTGTGTGTGTGTGTGTGTGTGTGTAGATAGAGGGGGGAGGGTGGGGGGGCCCGGTGCACAACATTTGTGCAGAGGGGGTGGGGGCGGTTCCCTCAGCCTGGCCTGTGCCCTCTTGCAGTCCGGGATCCCTTGAGGGATGTCCACCTGCCACAGAGGTGGGAGGGGTGCCTGCCACCGATGCTGCGCTCACCAGCCATGAGCCCGGCTTCTGGCTGAGCAGAGCCCCCCCTGTGGGAGCACACTGACCTCCAGTGTGAACTCCTGCGTTGAGTGTCTGCCCCCTGGTGGTCAGTGTGCATCATAGCGACCAGTCATTCTGCTGTTCGTTCAATTTGCATACTAGCCTGTTGTTATATAGGATATATATAAAAAGATGACAACTATGTGAAGACAGAGATTCACAGGGAGAAGGTGGCATGTGATGGTGGTGGCAGAGATTGGATTGATGCATCTATAAGCCAAGGAATGCCAAAGGTGGCCAGAAACAAACAAACAAACAAACAAAATAACAGAAGCTACAAGAGGCAGAGCAGGATTATCTTCTGCATGGCTTAAAGGGAGCAAGGCACTGCCAACACCTTGATTTTGAACTTCTGGCCTCCAGAACTGTGAGTCAATACATGTTTGTTGTTTTAAGCTACTCAGTTTGTGGTACTTTGTTATGGCAACTAGGAGGGACATGGGACTACATTCCCGCTATTGGAATGTGAGCAGAAGTGATGTGAGCAACGTCGGTGCCATATTGCTTACAGAGGAAAAGGCCTGTGCTCCATTTTCTGCTTCCCACTGTGTGGGAAATGGCAGCAATGCAGCAGCCACCTGCGACCAAAGGTGAAGCCACCATGAGGATGCAAGAGCCGCCCCAGTGCCTGTCTCTCGGTGACCTCAGAGAACAGCCTGCATGTCCGCTCTGGACCTCCAGCCTACCTTTCTCAGAGGGACAATGAAACTTCTGTCTTGAGCCACTGGATCTGTTAGTCTCTGCAGAACAGTTAAGCATATACTCTAACTAGTATCCAGAGTCCACCTTTTGGCCTGCCTTTGGCTTAGCTCAAGACCACAAAGGCATCTACCCAATTGGTCATAATCTGCACATAGTTATAGCATGAGAATTCTCTTACGTGATTTTTCCAGTATAAATACATCATGATCCCCATCTGGCTGTCATTTCTTTTTAACTCTTCCTCCCTCTTTCTCTGCTCACTTGCTCCTTCCTCCATTGGTCAGGTGCTCTGAATATTTGGAGAACAGAAGTCATAGAATCACGGGTGTTTTTTGCCAGGTCACGATGGGGAGAGTGAGCTAGCAGAGAAAGAGGATGTGAATGGGATTCTGAGATGAAGATGAAAGCCATAATCATCTGGAACTTGGTTAATCACAGCTCTTAATGAGAATGTTTCTACCATCTATTTAGAAGGAAGAAAACTGCAACCAAATCATCTGTTTCAACTCCAATAACTTTCCTCCACAGCCTGGTATGAGGGGCTGGGGATTTGTCATAATGGCTGTGAGGTTCTGTTCAATACTGTTTCACTCCTGCATTGTCAATTAAACAAGAATTTCTAAAAGGCAATGTCCATTTTAAGACTATTATGCCAAAAATATTCTCCAAATGTAAAAGCTAACTGTATGAGGATGTTCATTTTGGCATTGTTGGCACTATTTAAACATTTGGAATAACCTACTATGTATCAAAAAGAAGAAGATTAAATTAAAAAGTATGGATTATTCTATTATATAAGGCAAAGGAGATAGGGCTGTGTGGACTGGCCTGCAAAAATGCACATGATATATTTTTAGAAAAATGATTATACTTCTTATAAAAATCAACAACTGATTTTTGAACTTCTGGCCTCCAGAACTGTACGTCAATGCGTTGTGTTATTTCAAGCTACTCAGTTGGTGGTTCTTTATGCCTATCCTTCCAAAGTAGAAAAATAGCTTGGATGGATAGACATAAAGTTATTAATAATGGCTACCTCTGAGAAGTATAATTAGGGGAGATGGAGTATGATTTCCTACTTTATATGAGTCTATATTGCCTGAATGCTTTTATAATAGCAGGACTTCGCCGAAACCGGTTTGGCTCAGTGGATAGAGTGTCAGCCTGCGGACTGAAAGGTCCCAGGTTCGATTCCGGTCAAGGGCATGTACCTTGGTTGCAGGGACATCCCCGGTGGGGGGCGTGCAGGAGGCAGCTGATCGATGTTTCTCTCTCATCGATGTTTCTAACTCTCTATCCCTCTCCCTTCCTCTCTGTAAAAAAAAAAAAAATCAATAAAATATATTAAAAAATAAAATAAAAATAAAAATAATGTATAATAGCAGGACTTCACTGGGAGGCAGTGATCATGCCTATCCTGCTCATTGTCCTTTCATGGATAGACTACACAGTGATCAATAACAACAGTCAGTCACGGTGTACCTACCATGTGCTGAGCACGGTCCTTTGGATCTTATATGTGTTATTTTATCTAATGTTTCATACATATTCTATGAAAGAAGAACTACTAGCATCTCCCTGCTACAGAGGAGGAGACAGAGGTCCAGAGAGGTAAGCCAGCTGCCCCAGGCGACGACGTGATGGAGCTGAGACTGCATCCAGGCCACCGGGCTCCAGAGGCTGCTCTTCACCACTATCCCGCGCCGTGCAGATTAATTGGCGCAATGAACAAATGCTAGAGTTTAAAAAGAGTTTTCTGGCTAAATCTCCAGGAAGCAGAAGAATCACTGAACCAGGAAAACTCATTCCCGGAGGATTCTTCTTAATCAAGGTTCTACCATTTATCTTTCGTTGCGAGGTAATGGGCTGTTTGCGCGCCGAGCCTTCCCCAAGCTGAAAAGACACTGATGCTAACAGTTGCTGATGAGTGACTGGGAAAGGGCCGCACGTTTTAATTTAAAGGAAGTGAAAGAATTAATTGCCAGCAAATTAAAAGGCTGCATCTGCCATTTCTCTGCTCCCCTCTCCTCTGCCTTCCACCCAGAACAATAATAAGGGCTTTGCGGGCACACGCGTGACAGGCGGGTTTTTCCCTCCCAAGCTGCCTGGTTTTGTGACTTGTGCTTATGTCTGGGCACGGAGGGAAGAAGTCTGTGCTCCAGAAGCATCTCTGTTCCTTAGGAGATTGCGGGGACCCTCCCCTCAGGGAAAAGGCTACCGCGTAGACATGGGTTCCTGGAGCGGAGGAAGTAGGTTTCATCCCATGTGAGTCCTCATCATCTGTGTGCCAGGAGATGGAAAAGGCTGAAAATCACTGACTTACGACAAGCAACATACATTTTTAAGTCATTCAGTTTGTATGTAGATCCATTCACATGATTCAAAATTAAATACACACACACACACACACACACACACACACACACACAAATATGTTTGTTTCCCATGTCTATCCCTGTGTTCACTTCCACTTCACCTTCCCACACCAGCAGCCATGTTAATATTTCTTGTGAATTCCTTGCACAAATTTTAAACATACATGCCAGCAAATATAAATTTAAAATGCAATGTCTTTTTTCTACACAAATGAGAGCATGCTATGCATATCATTCCGCAACTCCCCCCCCCTTTTTTTTCATGTCATAATCCATCTTGGAAATCTTTTTTTTTATTTAATAAATCTTTATTATTCAGATTTTTACAATTGTTCCTTCTTTTCGCCCCATAGCTCCCCTCCACCTGGCTTTCATCCCTCCCTCTACTCTTACCTCCCCCCAATCATTGTCCTCATCCACAGGTATATGATTATTGTCCAGTCTCTCCCTGCACTCCCTCACCCCTTTCCCCCTGAGAATTGTCAGTCCACTCCCTTTCTATGCCCCTGATTCCATTATATTCACTAGTTTATTGCATTCATCAGATTTTTAATTCACTTGATTTTTAGATTCACTTGTTGATAGATATGTATTTGTTGTTCATAATTTTTATCTTTACCTTTTTCTTCTTCTTCCTCTTCTTAAAGAGTACCTTTCAGCATTTCATATAATCCTGGTTTGGTGGTGATGAACTCCTTTAGCTTTTTCTTGTCTGTGAAACTCTTTATCTGCCCTTCAATTCTGAATGATAGCTTTGCTGGGTAGAGTAATCTTGGTTGTAGGTTCTTGCTATTCATCACTTTGAATATTTCTTGCCACTCCCATTGGGCCTGCATAGTTTCTGTTGAGAAATCAGCTGATAATCATATGGGTGCTCCCTTGTAGGTAACTAACTGTTTTTCTCTTGCTGCTTTTAATATTCTCTCTTTGTCTTTTGCTCTTGGTATTTTAATTATGATGTGTCTTGGTGTGGTCCTCTTTGGGTTCCTTTTGTTTGGGGTTCTGTGTGCTTCCTGGACTTGCAAGTCTATTTCTTTCACCAGGTGGGGAAGTTTTCAGTCATTATTTCTTCAAATAGGTTTTCAGTATCTTGCTCTCTCTCTTCTTCTGGCACCCCCATAATTCTGATGTTGGTATGCTTGAAGTTGTCCCAGAGGGTCCTTACACTATCTTCACATTTTTGGATTCTTTTTTATTTTTATTTTTCCAGTTGAATGTTTTCTGCTTCTTTGTATTTCAAATATTTGACTTGATTCTTGCGTTCCTCTAGTCTGCTGTTAGGTCTCTGTATAATATTTTTTTATTTCAGTCAGTGTATGTTTAATTTCTAGTTGGTCCTTTTTCATCTCCTCCTGGGTTTCACTAAATTTATCTATCTTTTCTAGGAAATTCTTGAAAAACCTTATAATTGTGGTTTTGAATTCTGTATACAGTCATTTGTTTTCCTCCATTTCTTTCATTTGTGATCTGTTTCTTTGTCTCTGCATTTTCGCTGCTTCCCTGAGCTGGTAGAGTAGCTTTGTGTGCTAGGTGTCCTATATGGCTCAGTAGCTCCGCCTCCCCAGTTACCTGAGGTAGACTCTCTTGGTGCACCCCTTTATGGACTGTGTGTACAGCCTTGTTGCAGTTAAATCTTGATTGTTGTTGGTATCACTGTGGGGACTTGACCACCAGGTCAACTGATTGTGAGGATCAGTTTTGTCTATGCCGGGAGAACTTCTGTGCTGGAGTCAGCCTTATGAGACAAGACTTGCAAAATTGCAACAGCCTCTGTGTTCAGCTTGGATGGGGCGGAGTCTCGGGGCTGAGCAGACAGCCTTGGCTTTACATCAGCCCCGCCCTACGAAGCCCCTAGGTCTCAGTGTCCCTCGGTAATCACTGCAGCCCTCTCTGCGCACACTCGTGCTTGTATGCCTTTAGACCTCTGCCTTTTGCATCTCCCCTGAGTTTCAATGCACTCGAGGACCTCTATGAGTTTGGGTCCCCAGAGTCTCACCTGTAACTGGGATTCAGTGCAATTGGAACTGGATTACAGCACAGTTGGAAGGTTTGGTCTTCCTCCCACTACAGAAAGCCAGTGGCACCATCAGTAGTCAGTCCTCTCTGCGCTCACTTGCACATACCTCCAGACCTCTGCCTTTCATGGCTCCCCTAAGTATCCATGCACTCCTCCCTTTTCATGACAGTTCAGACTCCCCCGTATGAGTCTTGCCCAGTTCTGGGGTTCAGTGCAGTTGGAACTGGGGTTCGGTGCAGCTGGGAATTTCCGTCTCCCTCCCTCTGGAGAAGCCAGCCAGGCCCTCCGCTGCCTGTCCTCTCTATGCACATGTCTCCGTACCTCAGCTTTTTGCAGCTCCTCTGATTCTCCATAAGCCCCTCTCTTTCCTTCTAGTTGTAGAATTTCCACTCAGCCAGCTCTCCTGTGGTTCTGGATGATGTCTGTTCTGTCTTTTAGCTGTAGTTTTGAAATTGTTGTGTGAGGCAGCAGTTTAGGTGTTCACCTATGCCACCATCTTGGTTTCTCCCATCTTGGAAATCTTTCAACAGCAATGCACATGAAGTGTCATTGTTCTCTTTTTACAGTTTCACAGTATTCTGCTGAATGGATGTACCAGAATATATTTAACCAACTCTCTATTGATGAGCATTTGAGTTGCTGCCAATTTCTTGCCATAGCATACAATACTGCCATGAATAACCAATTCTTATGGTTATCACTAACCTTTTCTCCGAAGGGTGGCACCAACTGACACTTGCAACAGCAGTATAGGAGAATGCCCACTTTCTTCTCTATCCTTTACCAACACTGTGCATTCATACACTTAGGTTTTTACTAATTTGAGAGGAAAATGGTATCTCACTGTAGGTTGACTATACATGTACTTAAGAGCTGTTTGTTTTTCCTTTTTCTGTCAACTGTCTCTTTACATTTTTTGTACCCAATTTTCTTCTGGGTAACTTTTTCTTACTGACCGCCAGGAGCTTTTAAATATATTTTATTGATTTTTTTACAGAGAGGAAGGGAAAGAGATAGAGAGTTAGAAACATCGATGAGAGAGAGACATCAATCAGCTGCCTCCTGCACACCCCCCACTGGGGATGTGCCCGCAACCAAGGTACATGCCCCCGACTGGAATCGAACCTGGGACCCTTTGGCTCTTTCCACTGAGCCAAACCGGTTTCGGTCGCCAGGAGCTTTTGAAACATTAAGGACATTAAGCTTTGTGTGTGAAATGAGTTACCAACAGTTCGCTCCCTATTTGGAATTTGTCATATTGCTTTGCTAAATGGGTATTTTTGCCAAGCAAATATTTTGATATTTTTGGAATTGACTTTAAACATTTTACTTTATGACTTCAAGGTTTTGTATCATAGTTAGAAATGTCTTCTCTATACTGAATTTATAAGGAAACTTGCCTTTGGGGTTTATTTCTTTACATTTAATATCTGATGCATTTGGAATGGAGCCTAAAATAATGCACTTCACATAGTCAGTGTGAATCTGAAGTGTGGGGCCAGTCAGAAGGATGTTCCCACGTGGGCTGACGGCTGGAATTAAACACACTGAGAAGATTCTCATGACTCTGCCATGCTCTTCATGTGTCGCTGCCCACTGAGCCACAGTCCTTTGGTGCAGGGGTGAGTGTCTGACCCACAACAGGTCAATCAGATTCCTTCTCAGGAATTCCAGAACTTGGGATCAGAATGAAAATCAGTTCTCGGTGGAGGCAGCCATAAAGGTAAATCTTGGAACATCCATGGGCCAGGCCCCCTTCCACACAAGATAGCTAGGCACCAATGAGAGAGCGAAACTGACTCAGAGAAAAAAAGCAGTGATGGAATACTACTCAGCAATGAAAAAGGAACGCACCCTAGATCTACACAACAACGCCAATCAGTCTGAGTGAAAGAATCTAGACAACAATAAGTACTTCCTAGGTGATTCCATTTACAGTGGTACCTTTAGATACGAGTTTAATTCGTTCCATAACCTTGAGGCGTGGGAAACTATGAGACGCTCGAGTTGCAGTAAACTGGTGGGTCGTGTGCAGCTGGCCAATCCACGCGATTACTCCTATCTCAAATGTTGCTTGTATTTCAAAGCAAAAATCGCTCGCTCCACGGCTCGTATCTCAAAAATCTCGTATGTTAGGGCACTCGTATCTCGAGGTACCACTGTATACAGAACTCTTGAAAATGCAAACTAATCTACTGTGACAGAAAGCAGACCGATAATGCCACAAAGAGAAGGATCAGGAAAGGTCTGGGGTGGGGAGGTGGGAGAGAGGAATTACGAGTAGGCATGGGGAAAATCGGGGTGCGATAGGTGTTCGCTATCCTGATGGTGGTGATGGTTCCATGGCAGAACTGAACAAAATGCACCTCCCAGCCTCCCTCCCCAGAGCATCCCCTGGCAGGCTCCTAACGCCAACCACACCAGGCGCACTTGCCCTTGAGTAAAGCATCCTATCTGTCCCCCTGACAAACTTCTAACATAGTTAAGTCTAACTCAAATGTTACCTTTTTATAGCTTTATTTGGCCATCTCAGGCTGAATTAATTGCTCCTTCGTCCGCGTTCCCATAGCTCTTATCATCTCTGTTGCGGTGATAGATGAGTCTGTCCTTCCCATAAATGATAAACTTCTGAATAGCAGGAAGTGTGTCTTAATTCATCTTTACAAACCCAGAACCACCATAATTCACAAAATGTAGCAGGTGCTTAATTAATGTCTTTTCATTGATTTTAAATGGAGGGGAATGAAAATAGATCGATGGTTTTTAAGTCTTTTTGAACCCCCTTTAATACAACTCTTTTTAAAAAAAGAAAATGTTACAAGGAATCTCAATATATAAATCAGATAAGGGCGGAACGATCCAGTTGAAGAGTAAATGGGTCTGATCCAGAGGCTGTTTTATCATTTTGTTTTTCAATAGTTTTTCTTTCTATCTGCACCCATGTTTAAGAGATTTGTTTTTATGCCACTTCCTCCATCTTCCTCATCTGCTCGACAACCTTCTTCACTCACCTGCTCTAGAAGTACCCATAACCCTCCTAGGTCACAAGAGACCCCAAAAGACAACTCCCCTGTTTTCCCAGGTACCCCTGCTCACAGCTTTCCTGTGTCATCAGGAATTCCCAAATGGGGGGCAGGATTGGGCAAAGACATCCCTAATTACCAAGACAGTCTTTACACAGAGGCCTCTGGGCTATTTGCTCAAATTGCCAAGCCAGTTTCCAAAGAGTTACGGGAAAGAACAAGTTTCTCTCCAAAGCATGGAGAAGTGAGGGCGCTAAGCCATCGCTGCTGGTGCTTCTTTCATTTATTCTTCCTGCGTGCCGAGTCTTAATTGAAAACTCTGAGTTCTGTGTTCCTTCATTTCCAGAGATTCGCTTTATAGAACCGATATTACTGTCTTCGGTCTGGTATTAATTCTCCCTGCAGTTTTATAAACAAAGGTGGTTCAATATAAGCCCCAGCTGGCTACACTGGGGACCTGGGGGGCAGTATTCACACCATTGGTGGCATCCAGAATTTATGATAAAGATAAAACTGAAGCAATTTTTACTGTGTTTGTAGGACAAATGAGGGCACTGGACCAGATGATCACCAAGGGCTCCTCCAGCCTCGTGTGTTTATGGTTTCTGGGCAGATGAGGACGCAGAGTAGGTTTGGGGTGAGCTGCGTTAAGACATAAATTGTTCTTCGAACAAATGGATACAATCGAATGGCAATACATCTCAGAAAAAAAAAATTTCAAGAATCACCTTCAGTGTCTCCTTTCGTGCACAGTTTCATTTTTTTTTATTATTATTGTTCTTACTTTCTAACAAATGCCACTAGAATGGGTTTTAAGTGTGATTCGGCAAATGGTATGTCCACTTGTGAACTCTTCCAGACCCCCCAGGACAGAGACCACAGGACAGACAGCCATGATGCAAGGTCAGTGGGACTGAGTAAGAACTGGAGAGGACTTTGCTCAGCTGCTAAAAATGTACAGAAAGAGGGCATTTCAAAATGTAATCCCCAGACCATTAAGGTTTTACGGTTAGGTTACCAGGCTTGATTCCAAGAGCCATTTAACCCAAAATATAATATAAGAGAGCCATTAGGAACTTTACTTTGATCTATTTAGCCTCATTTATAGCTTCATTTTTTGGGGTGGGGGAAAGGAGGATACCCATCTCGTGTTTCCTGCTGGAATGCTGTGAACATATCTCCCTTAGCCCAGCAGCGGACACAGACCTGCAGGGTTGGGGACAATTGTGGGCAGATGGTCCCAGCTCCCCGATTCATGCCAGCTTTATATCTGTCTAAGAGAAGACAAAATTGTTCCAAACTGGGGAACAAGAAGAGGTTATATTTTTTTAAAAAATATATTTTATTGATTTTTTACAAAGAGGAAGGGAGAGAGATAGAAAGTCAGAAACATCGATGAGAGAGAGACATCGATCAGCCGCCTCCTGCACAACCCCCACTGGGGATGTGCCCTAAACCAGGATTCATGCCCTTAACCAGAATCGAACCCGGGACCCTTGAGTCCACAGCCGACGCTCTATCCACTGAGCCAAACCGGTTTTGGCAACTCCCCGCTTCTTGTTTAAATTATTTTATAAGTCAAATATTCACAAAGGATTGCTTATCTTTGCATTAATTTAGAATCCTGTTTTATGACCATGATTGAGGACTCCAGGGTTATTTTGCTCTTTGTTATAATTAGTGATTTTCTGTGCCTTCATTATGATAAATTTGTTTTCAAATTTTAATATAATATCTAAATTGATCATTATCACAAATAATGTCAGTACTTTGACTATCGGTGTTCTTCTTTCAGCAGAAATAAATGGTCCAACGTATTGTGGGCTTCTTTTTTAATTAATGGAGGAGAAACAAAGAAACACAGAATGATAAAGTATATTTTGAACCAAACTCGAGCTCAATCATTCATTCAACAAATATTTATTGAGTACCAACTACTGGGCTGAGTCCCAGGGAGCACACAATAAGTCACACTTCCTGCGCTCCTGGAAGTCATGAATTACGGGAAAGAAGACATATAAATAAATAACTCTGCAAAAGGTAAGATGAATAAGAACGGAAAGGAATGACGGAGTTCTTTGGTCAACAGAGGAAGGGGAGAGGGCCTCCAGCTGAGACAAGAGACATTCCCTGGAGAAATGGGTGCATAATCTGACCCCCGTTAGAGGCAGGCCCTAAAGCAGTGGTTCTCAACTTTCCTAAGGCCGAGACCCTTGCATACAGTTCCTCATGTGGGGGTGACCCCCAACCATGAAATTTTGCTACTGTGATGCATATCGTGATGTAAATATCTGCATTTTCTGATGGTCTTAGGCGACCCCTGTGAAAGGGTCGTTCGACCCCCCCAAAGGGGTCGCGACCCACAGGTTGAGAACCGCTGCCCTAAAGTGATGCGAAGGAATGGAAAACCACTGGTGGGTGGTGTCAAGGAGCAGAAACTTCATTTCTTAAATATGACCTTTCTCCTTTCCTTTGGAGTCAAACTGGCCCTGTCCTGCCTGAGAGCCCCCTGACTGACTGCCTCCCGCTCCCTGGCATGTCCACTCTGTCAGTCATCAAGCCCTCAGGACAACAAGGTTCTGGTCAGCATCAAAGAATCTGAGGAACAAAGCGTTTCAGTCAAGCAGAGAGGGCATCTCGGCCTCAGCTGTGTTCCGGCTCCAGAACAACCCCACTGACCACATCCTGGAGAAACCAGACAAAGTGACACCATTGGTGCTGCAAGGATCAACTGCCCCCTCCTCTAGCGCTAACCCATCCATAGAAACCACGACCCTAGCACTCTTGTCCCTGTGTAAGCCATCCCCTGGAAGCCATCAGGGAGCCAGGTTTTTAAGCACCAGGTCACCTGTGAGGCCAGGCCTAGCATCATTTCTTCAAAACAATAAACCCTTACTCCCTTCGCTGCAAACTCCTGCTTGAATTTTTTTTAATATATTTTTATTGCTTTCTTCCAGAGAGGAAGAGAGAGGGATAGACAGTTAGAAACATCGATGAGAGAGAGACATCGATCAGCCGCCTCCTGCACGCCCCCTACTGGGGACATGCCCGCAACCAGGATACATGCCCTTGACCGGAATCGAAACTGGGACCCCTCAGTCCACAGGCCGACGCTCTATCCACCGAGCCAAACCAGTTTTGGCTCCTGCTTGAATTTGACTGGGCTTTGAAACACACCCCTTTAGTCTGGTAACCTCCTGATATATAAAGGGCCAGGGTTTATAACTTCCAAAGCATCCGAAAGGACGACGGATCGCCAAGCTGCGCGTTCAGTAGGCTCGGGTGGGCGGGACTGGTGAGCAGGCTGAACTGCTGATCTCTTGGTCCCTCCTGGGTCCCTGGCACTGCAGCGACCCAGCACACTGCCACCACCAAGGCGGGTGTGATGCGATTGGTTGGGGCCCCTGCCATCACCCATGATCGCCCATCAGCAGGAGGTCCAGGCCACCAGCCAGGAGGCTCTGCGATCGCCCCAAAGAGGAAGGCCCAGACTACCCGGCTGGTGCTGGGTGGGGCCTCCCTCTGAGGGGCCATCAATGGGGGGGCTCCCAGACTGTGAAAGGGCGCAGGCCAGACTGAAGGATGCCCCCCACCTCCCCAGTGCATGAATTTCATGCACCGGGCCTCTAGTCTATAATAATAACAGAGTAATATGCTAATTAGACCAGACAGCCGAATGACCTTCCGGACGTCTTTCCAGACAACCTTCCAGATGAAGCTGGGGCTACGAGGGCCGAGCCCTTTGCACAAATTTCGTGCATGGGGTCTCTAGTCATTTTAGAAAGAGGAAGTGACAGGAATAAGCTGTTTGATGTAGAAAGCAGATACTAGCTCAATAACAACTGTAGTACAGTGGTACCTCGAGATATGAGTGCCCTAACATATGAGATTTTTGAGATACGAGCCGTCGAGCAAGCGATTTTTGCTTTGAAATACGAGCAACATTTGAGATAGGAGTCATCGCGCGGATCGGCCGGCTGCACACGACCCACCAGTTTACCGCGACTCGAGCGTCTCATAGTTTCCCACGCCTCAAGGTTACGGAACGAATTAAACTCGTATCTCGAGGTACCACTGTAATTCGAAGAAAATGGAGATGCTTGAACTATATGGAACTGGTGTGAACAGTGAGGGGGGGGCAAAGTTTACTACCCCCCAAATATGCCTCTTGGGGTATTATTTTAAACCGGTTATTTTTAAGACACAAAAGACTCAGAACCTTTGACCTTCCTTACCACCTAAAGGAATTCAGATGGGAAAACCTGGCTCAAGGAAAGGAGCCCTTCACTGCAGGTACTCACGTCAGCATGTTCACCTCGGCATGTATGCGTTAAGGTGGCAGGCAGGGAAAAATCTGGCGAAGCCTGTTTGTTAGACTCGGCTCTGTGCCCCATTGTTTCTGGGTGGCCTACCCGGAATTTGTTTACCGCGTGTCTGCTCTTCCTCATCTCCCTGGGGGTTGCCTTCCTCCCCTTTGAGGTCCACACCACCAGCCCCATTTCTCCTCCACTCAGGCTGGCATATGACCGCCCCGTCTGTCCTCCGGGTCCCCTATTCTTGCAGAATCTCTATTGGGCACCTATGTAGCGAGTTGGCTGTTTTCTCCTGTTGATCTGTCTCCTGTCAATTGAATTCTGAGACTGTCCAGAAGATCTCAGAGATGAAACTCTTCCCTCCCCCACATTGGAAACCAAGGGAAAAGGGGCTTCAGAGTCTTATTTGTCTTGGTTCCTAACACCTCGGACCACGATGCCACATAGTAAGCTCATAAAAAATATTTTCGGGGAGAATTATTGAGAGGTTCAGTGCTGCAAAATACAGTGGTACCTCGAGATACGAGTGCCCTAACATATGAGATTTTCGAGATACGAGCTGTCGAGAGAGCGATTTTTGCTTTGAAATACGAGCAACATTTGAGATAGGAGTAATCACAAGGATCGGCCAGCTGCACACGACCCACCAGTTTACCTCGACTCGAGCATCTCATAGTTTCCCACGCCTCAAGATTACAGAACGAATTAAACTCATATTTCGAGGTACCACTGATAACTAAGAAGTCGAGGAGTGGTACAATTAAGAGGTGGCTGGGAGATGAGGTGGAGGGTGGGGTTATTAACCAGCTCAGGGACATGGAGGAACTTGAGCTTTGGAGCCGGAAGACAATAGTGTGCAGCGGCAGTTAGGAAAGTCAGCAGTGGAGGGTGGACTTGGGTGTGGCTGAGCTGACACAGATGACAGAGGAGGAGCTTGTGTGCAGGGTGGTATGAAGACAAGTGAAGAATGGCTGACGCCTAAAAGAAGCACCCTAATTTATAGGGTAAAACTACCCTGACTGGCCATTTGTAAGCTTCCCGCCACAGGAGAACAAAAGGCCAGGACAATCGCATACTTGCATCCATCCACATTCCCAGCCCACCACCTCAGCGCCCCCAAACCCACTGATGACAAAAGCTGATGAAACTCCACCTCGACCCAATGTCCCCATGGCTCGGTGCTATGCAGCCTTTCCCTTTGGGGATCCCGTCCCCCATCCCCCTCTTCTTTAATACATTACATTTTTCTGAAATCACCACCTGAGATGGCTCTTTAGCCTGCCTTTCAATTATGTGCTGAATGATTCTTATTCGATGTCTATGTGAGTATGCATGCGTAGATGTATTTGGGCTTACACATCTGTGGGGGTTTGGATCCTTGAGAGTAGTGTTTGTTAAAAGGAAATAGGGTTTATATCTACAAGAATATATATATATATATTTGTACCAGTAAACTGTGGTTGCTTAAACAACTTTCTCCCTCTCTCCTTTCTTCTCTTCTTCCCTCCTTTCTCCCGTTCATTGCCACCCATTTTTAAACATCTTGCCTCAATAGGCTAAGATTCTCACCGCAAAAGGTTCTGATTTAGATATCCTAGCAATCCAAAAGGGAGTAAAGGAATTTGACAAAGCCATACCTTAACAAGGCCCAGGGGCGAATGGGAGTGGGTGTTGTTTTCAAGCTGAATTGGTGATGTAAGGTGTTTCAAAGGAGCCTGAACCCACTTTCCAACTAATACGTCTCTGTGTTAGTGTAGGTAGCGAGATACTAATAAAGGAAGAGAATGAAAGGAAAGGGACATTAAGAAGCATAATCAACCAGGAAGCATAAGCCTGCTTCGCTAGGAAGCTGCCACTTCAGACACTCTTCAGGGGACCTCCAAGTTCCTGAAGTGGGCAGCAAGGACCATTAACTGGTCATCACTGGGGGGAGGGAAAGAACAATTCTGGGGAAATTCCTCTGCTGGAGGCAGACCCACCAGAAGCCAACATGGCACGGAGGGAGGTACTCCCACTTTGAGGCATGCACAGGAGGAACTAAGATAGTGACCATAAAGGGGAGTGTCTTGAGTGGGAAAAGGATCGGATTGGATAAGGAACATAGAACCCTGGAGGATCTAGGAAATGGATTGGTTATGGAAAAGACTGGGAACTTGATCAGTTACTTTGAAGAAGCACCTGGTGCTTCCCAAGCCCAAGGTAATATAATCCAAGCTTAACAAAACAAAGCGCTCTCTCTCTCTCTCTCTCTCTCTCTCTCTCTCTCTCACACACACACACACACACACACACACACACACACACACATACACCATAGCAACCGTGTGGCCCTAGCAGCCACCTGTGCCCTGGCAGCAGGTTGACTAAGCACCAGGCTGGGCACAGCAGCAGCTGGAGCACAGCAAGGGACACAGACTAAGCTAGCCGAGGGGGACAGAGATGTGGACCGAACCAATGGCCCCAAGTGTCTGGACACAGGCTTCTTTCTGGGTCTGATGAAGACAAGGCTGAACTTCCTCCATGGCACGGACACGGGAACCTGGGGGCAGCCTTCTATTTCCACCCACATAAATCTTACCACACCTCTCCTCCCATCTGTGGGTCTCCTGGCATGCTTTCCTTGATAATCCACGAAAGAATCCCATCCTGCCCTTCCCGGAACTGTGTTTCTAAGCAAAAGCAAACTTTGGTGTCCCCTTCCATCTGTGCTCTCTTAGACCTAATTTGATCAGAAAATATGGTCTCAGAAAGCTTTCCCCACCCCAAATCAACAGCACCCATTATCACTTAGCGGATGGAAACCTCAAAAAAGGAGTTCAAAAGTATCACATTCCATCTTTCTCAGGGTGGCCCACGACATTAAAGTATATCTCATAAAACAAGGCTACGTTCCAAATCTCCGTGGCTATAAAATTATCTTTAAATAAAATATCATAGACTTTATGTCCTGACATAAAAAACGATCTTCCTGCCCATGGTTTAATAAAATTTCCTGAATTTCAGGACATGCCGTATCTAATAGAGTAATGACTTCTAATTAATCAAACAATCTGCCTCCTCTATGCAGGCGTACAGTAGCCCAACTAAGACCGCGCCAGAATAGAGCCTCACCCGTTTTTTAATGACCTCAAATCAACTGGCTCAGATCCTCCCTGGGAAATAAGTGCTAATTTAAATGTGCTGGCAATCAAGAAGGGCGTGTTTACATTTAATTTAGAGAATTCCCATGTCTAAGTCAGCAGTTCTTGACGATAAAATTGCGTGGGGACACTATGGTTGTCACAATGAGTAGGAGGTGCAGTTGGTACCAGTCACATCAAATCTCTTGAAATCATCCACCAGGCGGTTTCAGATCTACATGCATTTGGTGCCTCTTCCTACAATGTTCTGTCCCCTGGTGTCAGTTATTAATGTTATTGTTATTATAATTTAAAATTGAGCATTTTAATTATTTTAAAGGGTACAATTCAGTAGTGTTTTGTACATTCACTAATTGTGCAACCATTATCAGTACTTAGTTCCAGATTTTTACATCACCCCAAAAGGAAACCCTGTCACCATTAAGCAATTACTTCCCTATTTCCCTTAAATCTTCTGGCAACCACTAATCTGTTTCCTGTCTTATGGATTTGCTTATTCTAGATATTTTATATAGATAGAATCAGGCCATTTGTGGCCTTTGTGCCTAGCTTCATTCTCTTAACACAGTGGTTGGCAAACTCATTAGTCAACAGAGCCAAATATTAACAGTACAATGACATTTAAGAGCCAAATTTTTTAAAATTAAACTTCTTCTAAGGCCACTTCTTCAACATAGTCTCGCCCAGGCCATGGTATTTTGTGGAAGAGCCACACTCAAGGGGCCAAAGAGCCCCATGTGGCTCACGAGCCGCAGTTCGTGCCAACCACGGTCTTAACATGTTTTCAAGGTTCATCCATGTTGTAGCATATCAGCACATCATTTCATATTATGGACAAACTAGAGGCCCAGTGTGCGAAATTCATGCAAGGGGTGGGCGGGAGAGAGGAAGAGAGAGCTAGAAACATCGATGAGAGAGACATCGATCAGCCGCCTCTTGCACGCCCCCTACTGGAGATGTGCCCGCAACCAAGATACATGCCCTTGACCGGAATCGAACCTGGGACCTTACAGTCTGCAGGCCGACGCTCTATCCACTGAGCTAAACCGGTTTCAGCGAACCTGCAATCTTTTGATGTATGGCCTACCAACAATTAGCCACCATTTCAGGGCCAATTGCACATCTTTTAAGACATCCTCTTTGAAGTCTTTCTTGACCTAGTCTTTCTCCTTCCCCCCAAGATTGGCCTCCTTCTGTGTATTACCACTCTTTCCAATGTACACAATCTCTCCTAGCGCCTGAACTTGAGTTTAATAACCTTATATTACCTGGCCCCTGTTAATAGATTGACTCCTTGAGTCAAGAACCCAGGCATGATTTTTCTTTGTATTGTTTGTTTACTGCAATTTGGTGCATTGTAAGCTCTCAATAAATCTTTGCTGGGAAAATGGCAGTTCTCGGTGCAGAAAAGACTTAGCTCCAAAGAGGGTGACTTCTCATTGGGGGGAAGGAATTACTTTTGATGCTATAAAGCGGTAAGTGCTGGTTTGAACTTTAATTGCTGGGACTGTGTCAGCACACCCAGGTCGCTATTATATTTTTTATGCTACAGCTTTTGGACCTTGAGATTCGTTTGCAAAATCTATCTAGCAGCCAAGTGACCTCAACCACGTGGGAGGAGATTCTCAGAACTTCATCTTCGCATAAGCCTGAGCCGCTGGATGACATCTGAAAATGCTGTATTTTAGATGCCATCGTTTTGCCTAGAGAGAGTTCGAGAAATTTTGGCAATCTTGCGAGAATCGCCGGGTTTTAATTAAATGGCTTTCAAGGTCGCTTTACTTAATGGGTCACAGGACAAAATGTCGAATTAACACAAAGAATTTCCTAATGGAGTGAAAACAAATGGGGGGTGGCCGCTCATGTGAGCCTCCTGTAATTGGAACCACCAATCACAGGCCTCGCGTGAAGGCTCCCCGGTGGACTGATTTTTGCCTCTAAGTCAGCATGCAAAATGACACCCTGAAAAAGGGTTGACTTTCCCAGTGCAGAGCTGCTGAGAGCCAGGCAGAGAGGCATAAGGCATGGCTTCTGCTTGCTGAGAGTTTGGAATCTAGCTGAGGAGGGAAGACATAGACACATAAAAGAGAGCTATCCATTTGGGAGCGTGTAAGAGCTCACGGAGTAATAGAAACAACTGGTGGCATTAGGTGGTATAGGGGGTGGTGTGGGGGGAGTAGGGAGAGACGGTACTGGAACAATCCATGCCACTTGAGCCATACAAGAGGTAGCTGAGACCAGCAGAGAGGCTGTAACTCTCCAAGTGAAGAGCATGATGCCTATCAAGAAAAAGCGATGGCTGAGGACCATCGAGTAAATTAGTCTAAATGAAACACGATATTCAGCAAGGGAAGAGGGGGTACAAGAATGGCACGGGTAACTTGGGAACCGGATTGAAAAAAAAAAGCATTGAAAAGAAAAATTAGTTTAGACTTTCCCTTGTAGGAATTGAGAAACTCAGCTTCTGAGCTGGAAAGTGTGACACGTTGAAAGAGCTGCGAATAAGTAATCGAACCAGGTTTACCGACTGGCTTCCAGGGAGAAAATAATGGAAAAGGAAAAATAAGTTAGGAGACTAACGGGAGAGTCCAGCTGAGAACTGAGAACGTAAACTAGAACAGGGGCGGTGGGGATGTGAGAAGGAGAGAGGAGGAGGTGGGGGGGGATAAAATTGGGTTTGCATTCGTTTTCGAGAAGCATTATCAAGTGTTGGTTTTCCAGTTTAATATATCTATTTCTATTCCTATGTTCTAGACACCGCTCTGTTGGAAATCGGGGCCTCCTTAGCTGAGGAAGGGGATCAGGATTTGCTACTCCACAACGTGCCCCTTGGGTTTAAGGATGATTTTGAACTGAGGACAATTAAGAAGTAGACAAAGGAGAAACTGTCTGCCTCCCTCTTGCTGCCTGAAAGCAGGGCATAAATTTATCTTGGCAAAGGCAGCAAAATTTCCACTTGTAAAGGTGTCTCCTTCTCCAGCACCACGAAAGGAACACTTTTTAACCACTGGAGATGACTCCATCACTGAAGACAGCAGTTAACTTGAATTTGCATAACAAACCTCACTGAGCAACCTTTATCATACTTTCCCTAGTCACCTGCCACAATGCACTGTCCCTAGAAGCCCAGACTACCCCCACCTTTCCCCTGTCTAGTCACTACTCCATGATTTATCCCTCTTTGTTAAAGTGGGATATAGGCCCCGGTGTCTAACCCCCTCTTTCATGCACAATGAACCCTTCTCCTGTCGTTTGTCAGTTTAATTAGCAGTCTCTGGGGAACTAAACCCAAGAGGATAGAGAAAAAATTCTCCCTCCCCTACACTGACCATTCAACAATGCCTTCAAGCAACTGACCAATACTCCATCATGTGACCACTTTCATCTACAGTCTTGATTCCACATCTCAGGTGGATGATCCTAAATGCTGCCGGGCAATCTGAAGACATTACTCTAGAAAATTCACTGGAGTGTAAGCTCTCTGTGGTCAAGGATTTCTGTTCTGTTCCCTGGTCTCTTTCAAGAGCCTAGAATGGTGCCTGGCACATAGCGTGTACAGTGAATGTTATGGACAAGCATTTCACACCTTCTTCTCTTTTCAAAGACCTGAAACACTCTCATTGCAATTTACACTCAGCTGTTGACCTTGCTACTTATTTTACTAAGAAAATAGATAAATCTGAGAATACCCACATCCTCCCATGACAAAGGCAACCACCCCCCTTGCAAGCTTTCTCATATTGGCTTCTTCCCATTTATCACAAAGAACAGTTTTCCCTAGCTCCAAACTACAGCTGACTCCCCCAATTGTACACTGCATCCATCCCCTACTTGAGACTGTGCTCCTCCTCAGGAAGTTCTGTAAGGGCCAGAAATGCAAGCCCCTGGATCCAGGGCCCAAGAAAAGGGGCCCCTGTGCCGCTGGCTCAACAAGCATGAAAAGAACCCGAAGACCAAGAAGCAGTGGCCAATGGAGCGACACTTACCCCTGCAGAAGTATATGGTCAACGCCTGAGCATGACGGCGTCAATAAAGCACAAACTGGCTGATATTATGTAGACAGAATAATACTCACCTTCATTTCCTGAGTCACTTTCCAACTCCCATATTCTGCCCATTAGTCCCTTTAATTTTTGTCTGCATTTGCTTGTTGTCTGTCTCCTCCCAACAGAATGAATGTTCCATTGGAGCAAGAACCTGGTCTTGCCAAAACCGGTTTGGCTCAGTGGATAGAGAGTCGGCCTGCGGACTGAAGGGTCCCAGGTTCGATTCCGGTCGAGGGGATGTATCTTGGTTTCGGGCACATCCCCAGTAGGGGGCTGATTGATATCTCTCTCTCATCGATGTTTCTATTGTATCCCTCTTCCTTCCTCTCTGTAAAAAATCAATAAAATATGTTTTAAAAAAAGAACCTGGTCTTGTTCACCACTCTAAGGCCACAACCTGGAACAGTATCTGGTACAGAGTACTGCTGCAGGTTAGGCTCCGTGGGAAAGAGGCTCTGAGGTAGAAATTCCTTCATTTCTGAAGGGAGATCCGAGAGGCACATCACAGTGTGTTCCATTGCCTAGTCACTACCCCATGATTTATCCCTTTCTGTTAAAGGGGTATCTAGCCAAAACCAGTTTGGTTCAGTGGATAAAGTGGTATGTAGACCCTGTGTCTAACCCCTCAATAGCACGTAAGTGGTTGAAAAGGTGGACGTATTGAGCGTCAAGAACAGAACAGGTGGGGTAAGGGTTCAGGACATGCAACAGAGGAAGGAAATGAGACCGGGTGGGTGAACACTCATGCTCCATGGCCTCCGTTTGCCTGCCTTGTGTGTGTGCTCTATGGGAGATACCATGACTGGCTATGTGACCCCTGCCCTCCAGGAGAACGGAGCCTACACACAAACACCCACGGTACAGAGCAGGGTGCTACACGAAGTAGTGCTTAGAGAGGGAAAGCGGGGGGCCCCTTCCAGGGAGGGGATGAGGAGAAAGGTGGAAGGCCACACGGGAGAAGCTTCTGAAACCTTGAAAGAGGGACTAGGTTTGGCAGAGCCGAGCAAGAGGAGAGCATCTGGCTGGCTAAGCGGTAGTAGAAGGTCAAGGGCTCAGATGTAAGAAATCCTGAGCCCTGGGGTCAATGATCCTCTCTCCTCCCCTCTGATACTTAAAGTTGGCATCTTCACTGCACATTCATCCCTCCAAAGTCACACAACATGTGAGCTTCAAGTTAAATCTTCCAAGAGATTCTATCAGCCTCAAGGGGGCGATTAGTAAGAGTTCTAAGTGACTTGTTCTATTTCTAGAACTGTAATGAGCCAGTAAATCTAATCATCCAAGCTATTACACTGTCCATTGTATTTGGGAAACGGAGTATAATATATAAAGAAAAAAAAACCACCTTTCTCAAGAGAAACCAGTGGAGCGGGTAGCTGAGTCCCTGGTTTTCAAAGCTTAGAATCAAATAGGGGTCAAGATCTTCACGAGTGTCACCTTACAGAGGAGGAAATTGAGCACAGAGAGGGGAAAGGCCTTCCTCAAGGTCACACATCAGATCAGTGTCAGAGGTGAAACCCAACAGTAAACACACAGTCCCCAGGCCTCTTAAATGACCCCCCAGATCTTTGATCGGGGCTCCTCAAAGGATGCCTGTGTCCCCCCACCCCCCTTATTTAATGAATAGCGACAGGAGCCACTGGCCAACCCAGGTGCTTGGTCAAGTGGCAGTTCTCACCTAGTTGTAACCACCGCCAAGAAGAATTGGTAGCATTGGTAGCCAGACATTAATAAAAGGAGTGAGCACAGGAAATCTGGCATTATTTAAGTCTAATCAACTAGTGAGCACAGGCTTGCTTCCCTCGGAAGTCACTGCGTCATACACTCCCCAGGTCATCCTCCACCCTTGGAACCTAATCCCCCCAAAACTGGCATAATGGGGGCGGACTGAAAACAGGAGAAAGTCCTCTGCTGGGCACGTACCCATTAGAAGTCAACATGGTGCAGAGGGGAGCACGTCCCCTTTGAGGCAAGCGCAGTAGGAACTAAGATGGAGTGCCCAGCCTGGGGAAAGGATCCGATTGGATAAGGGACCTAGGAAAGAGATGGGTTGGGGTGTGGGGGTTTGGGGGAGGGAAGTGGGGGAACCAGCACTAGCCTGCAAAAGCTTGGCAAGTTTATTGGTTCATTTGAAAGGGCACTTGGTCTTCCCAGGCCCAAGATAACGTATAACATAATCAGGTTAACAAAGAAGGCCTCTCCCACTCTTTCTTCCTCTCCCTATCTTTCTCCCTCTCTTTCTTCCTCTCCCTCTTCCTCTCCCTCTCAATAACATGCTCACCCTGTTTGCTTATATGTTTTGTAGTGGACATGTAGGTCTAGCAGCCACCTGGAGCCCACGGCAGACTGCACAGGCTCCAAAGGACAAGCTTTAATAAGGCACAGGATCTCTGCACACTGGCCTTTGTTCTGGGCTAGAGGAAGACAAGGCTGGACTTCTTCCATTGCAAGATGGAACCTGGGGCAGCCTGTATTTCCGCTCAAATAAATCTTTCCACGCCACAACCCCCCATAGGTGGGTCTCTCGGAATGCTTTCCTTACCTCCCTTAAAAGGACCTCAATGCCACCAGCAAGAGAATGACATTAGCTGAGTTAGCGAGGAGTCTGTTTAGTTGCGTTCGTGAATGGCCAGCTGAGAAATAAACCACCATGGGTTGTTTTGTTGGGTGAGAGATGATTTACAAGGCCCTGGCAGAGGTCACTAGACTTGGCACTGATGGAAAAAAGAAAATAAGGTGGTGGTTTCTGAGAGCAAAAATGGAGTCACTTGAAACCACAGTCCCAGTTCCTGCTCGGCCTTGTGTTTTCCTAACCAATTTCTATTTGCATAACCTCGTCAACCTCCAGAGCAACTTCCTCATCTGCCTCTAACACAGCCTCCTCTCCCCCTCCTGATACTATAAGTGGGTCCACTATTTCTTCAGTAACTTGATCCTTCTGTTCAGTGGCAATCTCGGATTTTATGTTGGAATGTGTGGGGTATCTTGCAACCACACCAGAGACAAAAATGAGGACTGGGGGCCAACAATGGTCACAGCAGGTTCAATTCCTGGTCAGGGCACATACACGAATCAACCAATGAATGCATAAATAAGTAGAAAAACAAATCGATGCTTCTCTCTCTCTCTAAAAATTAATTTAAAAATCATTTTAAAGCATAACCCATGGACATAGACAATAAGGTGGTGAAGGCCTGGGGTCGGGGGAGGTGGGCTAGAAGGGTTGGATGGGGAAAAAAGGAGGACATGTGTAATACTTTCAACAATAAAGTTTTAAAAAACTTTTAAGGAAATAATCCTATTGTTCTAGTACATTTGAGCCTTCATTAATTACACTTAAACGCTGACCCATTTGGAATGTATCCTTGTGTTCACACTTAACATTTCTAACTGACATACAGCCCTCTTCTACTAGGAAGATAGTTATATCAGAGAGGAGAGGCAAAGTTCTATCCAATAACAACGAGCTCCTAAATCTTAGTGGCTTTAGCAAGAAAGGTTTCCTTCAAGCTCGTACTACATGTCCATCATGGTTCGGCCTAAGCTCTGCTCCGTCAGCTTTATCCTGGGCCCAGGCTGGCGAGCCACCGTCCATCTAGCACACTGCCTTCCTCACTCAGGAGAGAGACCAGGACCAAGCACACGGTGCCTCCCACAGCTGCCTTCAGAAGTCACATGTGTCCCTTTCAGTCACTCACTGGCTAAGGTGAGTACTGATGCCAATGGGATCGAGAAATACAATCCTCCTCCTCTGAGGAGCGATAAAGACTTGGAACCAACATTTCCATCTTCCATCATCATCCTTTCTGTTAACATGCAGCTTCGGGAAAGGACACACATGGAGCCTGAAGTAGGCTGGGGATCTCTCACCAGCTGGGTCCGGAATATCACTGGCCTGGGGTTACACATGTCAGAGACAAAACAGCCCCACCCCCAACCTGTCTCCCCCAGGACTAGAATGCTAGAGGCACGCATACAGTTTGGAGTAGCAGAGCACACAGAGAGGAGGGAAAACAGGCTTCACCTACAGACTGTTACGGGTTGAATTGTGTCTCCCCCCAAAAATATATTACAGCCCTAATCCCCTAGTACCTCAGAATGTCATCTAATTCGGAGACAGGGTCTTTAGAGAGGTAATCAAGTTGCAATGAGGTCATCAGGATGGGACCTGATCCAGTATGACTGGTATCCCTTACCAAAAGGGGGAATTTGGACACAGACACGTTCAGAGGGAAGATGCTAAGAAGACACAGCCATCTATAAGCCAAGGAAGGAGGCCTGGGACAGATCCCTCCCCACAGCCCTCAAAGAATCTAACCCTGTGATTCCAGACTTCCAGCTTCCCATACCGTGAGACCAAAGTTGGTAGTTCTTTGTTACAGCAGCCCTTAGCAAACTAATACCGGGAACATCTTCCCTTGCTTACCAGGGGCTGTCTGGATGCTATTTTGAAAAGGTTCCTATAGCAACGCAAGACTAGCAGGAAAGAGGCCCATGATCCACTGGCAGAGTCTTCCATGAATGTGAGCTTGGGACAGGATTAAATTTAGAGTCCGCTGACCAGATCATGCCCACAGGCTCTGGCACATTGTGACTGAGGGAGGGCACCAGGAGTCCCCCAAACTTCTGAACAGGTGAACCGATGGGCAGGGCTGCCAGGAGCCCAATCCTGAGGGCTCTGCTGAAGGAGGAGGGAGGGGAATGAAGAGCAAGGATGGCCCCCTGCCTGGCTGCTGGTCCCCGGCCTGTCTGCAGATGAAGCAATCAGCCCCTCCACAATATAACAGCTCTAACAACTGGCCAAAGAAAGTCAAGTTCTCCAACACAATGACAGCGCCTGAATATTTTACACCATGTCAACTTCCCTTTCAATTAGCCTTTTTGAAATGTGCTGGATTAAGACCACAAGGTCTGCCCTTCCCAGCTCTGCTGAGTGTTAGCTTTCTTTGGCTCTAGTGGAGTATCATAAGGTTCCAAAGCCTTGCTAACTGTGAGGTATTTCTCAGGGCGGGTCTCATCGAGTGCACTAGAGAAATATTGATGAAAAGGCCCAGAGGTGGGGGAGTAGTTGTTGCTTTCAGCAGGTGAGGGCTCTCTTTATTTCCTTCCTGCGGGCAGATTCAACAATAAACCCTTTTTTTTTTTTATTTAAACTCTGAGGCACTAGTGTGTTTGCATGTGTATGCATGTATGCATGTATGCATGTGTGTGTGTGTGTGTGTATTTGTGTAAATGTTTTAGCATGCCGGGAGCTCCATGGAACACCATTACGATCAGAAGCAAGAGAAGACTTTCGCCACAGGTACTAGGGTTCACGTGGCAGGCTCCCAGCAGTAACAGTCACATGAGCTGTCATCTGAAGTGACTTCAGAGGCAGTGACCCTCAGAGAGAAACTTGGAGCGGAGTAAAAGGGAAGGACAGTGTCTCTATTGTTTATGCAAGCAACACCCCAAAGCAGTGGCTCAAAGCAACCGTCAGTTTACTTGCCCAGGATGATGCTGGTCAGTCATTTGGGCGGGGCTCAGCGGGGTGATTCTTCCATTATCCAAGGTCATGCACGTGGCTGCAGTGAGCTGTCGGGCGGCCTGGGGCCTGGTTATGGAGGGGACACTCAGTCAGGACACTCAGCCCTGCTCCACAGGCTTTATCACAAGGTGGTGGAAGAGTCCTCAGCAGCCAGAGAGGGCCAGCCCTGTTTACATCACACTCGCTAATGCCCCAAGGTCAAGCCCAGAGTCAGTGTGGGAGGGGACTGCGCGCTCAGTACAGACACAAAGGCATGATTTCTTGGGAGCTTCCAGTTTGCTTTTCTGAGAACCTTTGTAAACTGTCCCGAGACTCTCACAGGTAAAACTGCCGGCAGTGGAGGTTCTGCCTGAGGAGGGAGGTTCCAGGGCTGGCGAGATCTTTGTTACTTTCATTACTGTGCTCCCGCCCGCACACACAGCAAGTAGGTCTGGGGAAAACGAAAATCATCGACCTTGAACTAATCCCTTCATCTCTGAGACCCAGTTTCCCATTTGCAAAACACAACCCATCGGGTTACGGAAAGGGTCACACGAGGTCCCTAGCCTTTTGTGAAAAGTGCAAAGCCGAGACCGGTTTGGCTCAGTGGATAGAGCATCAGTCTGCGGACTGAAAGGTCCCAGGTTCGATTCCGGTCGGGGGCATGTACCTTGCTTGTGGGCACATCTCCACTGTGGGGTGTGCAGGAGGCGGCTGATCGATGTCTTCTCTCTCTCTCATTGATGTTTCTGATTTTCTATCTCTCTCCCTTTCTCTTTGTAAAAAATCAATAAAATATATTTATTTTTTAAAAAGTGCAAAACTCCACGCGGAAACAGATGCTCTTTCCTCAGCCAGGATAGGCTACGGGGAAAACTTCAGGCTGGTCACAGGGGTCGGCACAGACATTCAAGGAGAACAGAGCTCCGGGTGAATGGGCAGTTTAAATCATTTTTTTTTTTTTTAATTCATGAAAAGACCTTTGGTTCCAGATAGCATGAACATTAACTTAGTCTCTCCCTTTCTTCCTCTCTCTCTCTCTCTCCCCCTCCCCAAGACCAACAAAGAGAAAACAGATTTTGCATGTTTCACACATCTGCTTTACCTTTTGTTCTAGCCCTAAATGGTTTCTCTATCTCCTATGCAACTTGCTCTCTCCCGCTTCTAATAGCCTCAATCCAGTTTCCGAGACATCTCAGCTTACAAGGGTTTGATGGATTACACTCCGAGTTGATCCCTGCTCACCCATCCATCAAACATTACCAAGTCATTTTTATGTATCTGGCATGGTGCTAGGACTGGGTGACACGAAGATGAATGAGGCACAGTTTTTATCCTCTAGGAGCTCACAGCCGAGTGATGAGATAGATGCATCAACAGGAAATGGGACTATTACGGTGTGCTATGAAGGAAAAATGTGCATTTATTCAGCAAACATGTTAACGATCCCTTTCTCCATGCATGCCTCTTATGGTGTGAAATACAAAAAACGAATAAAACGCCTTTCTATTGCCAAAGAGTGTCTACTGAAGGGGTGGGACAAGTCACCAAGCACCATTTAGGAACACGGAAGTAGGCACGAGGTTCACATGGGAGCGAGGGTAGCACCTGTCAGAGTGAAGTGGCAGCGAAAGGTTTGCCATAGAATGTATATAAAACCGGAAATGGGTGAGCGATGGATTTCTGGCAGACAGAACAACACGAGCAAAGGCAGACGGGCTGGGCAGAGAGGGACGTTTTGGAGAAACTCACAGCAACTCTGCCTGCCTGGGCTACAGAGTAAGAAGGGGGGGAGTGAAATCGGGAGAGGCAGGCAGAGGCCAGGCCCCAGGCGCTAGAGAGGTCCCCTCACTTTAACCTGGGAAGGGGTCCGATTGGTCAGATGGGCATTTTAGAAAGGTTGTTCCAGCCGAAGTGGGTAGATTTACACATAGAGGGGCAGACTGGGAGCCGGACAATGAAATCGGAGACTCGTTAATAATTCACTTCAAATGGGAAATGAGGAGAGATTGAATTTAGGGGGTACTAGCGGGGAGAGAGAGAAGTGAGTGGCTTTGGGAGGCATAAAGGAGTGCTATGGGCAGAATTGTGTCCTCTTCTAAAAAAAATTCTTTTTTTTTTTATTGACTTTTTACAGAGAGGAAGGAAGGGGAATAGAGAGTTAGAAACATCCATCAGCTGCCTCCTGCACACCTCCTACTAGGGATGTGCTCGCAACCAAGGTACGTGCCCTTGAACAGAATTGAACTTGGGACCTTTCAGTCCACAGGCTGAAGCTCTATCCACTGAGCCAAACAGGTTTCGGCTAAAAAAAAAATTCTTATGTTGAAGTCCTCACCGCCAGCACCTCAGACCGTGGCTGTCCCGGAGACAGTCTTTAAGGAGGTGATTAAGTTGAAGGTCATTAGGGCGGGCCCTAATGCTATATGACTGCTCTGCTTATAAGATTTGGACACACTTACAGGAAGAAGACCACGTGACAACACGGGAAAGATGGCCGTCTACCAGCCAAGCGGAGAGGCCGCAGGAGAAACTGGCCCTGCCGACACGGTCATCTTGGACTTCCAGCCTCCAGAACTGGGAGGAAATGACTTTCTGTCGCTTAAGGTACCCAGTCTGCAGGTCTCTGTTATGGGAGCCAGAGCAAACTGACAGGAGGAGGAAGAGTCCGGAGACTTGGGGAGCAGGGGGGTGTGGGCGAGGGGAAGAGACAGTAGAGGGTGAGGACGTACAGGTGTTGGGCTGGGGCCCTGTGGCATGTGAGGCAGCTGTCTGCCACGCAGGCTAGCCAGTCCGGTCAGTGGAGGGTTACAACCTGGGTCCTCTTCCTCCAGGGGATGCGGGGAGAGTGGGGAGCACAATATGAAGGGAGCCAGCCTTATGCCTCAGGAATGTCCCCGCTTGCCGAAAGCGGTGTGGCTCAGTGGATAGAGCGTCGGCCTGCAGACTGAAAGGTCCCGGGCTCGATTCCGGTCAAGGGCATGTACCTTGGTTGCAGGCACATCCCTAGTAGGGGGCGTGCAGGAGGCAGCTGATCAATGTCTCTCTCTCTCATCGATGTTTCTAACTCTCTATCCCTCTCCCTTCCTCCCTGTAAAAAGATCAATAAAATATAAGAAAGAAAGGAAGGAAGGAAGGAAGGAAGGAAGGAAGGAAGGAAGGAAGGAAGGAAGGAAGGAAGGAAAGAAAGAAAGAAAGAAAGAAAGAAAGAAAGAAAGTCCCCACTGGAAGTCTGGGAGCTGGGGATGTCACAGCCGAGCTGTTCTAACCTGGCAGCAATGGCTCCTGAGCAGGACACATTGTGTGTGAGTCTCAGACAGCTGTGAGTGAGGAGAGCGGGCAGGCCCTCCCACCCTCACTGACACAACCAGCCGGGCAGCCTCTGTGCCTGAGGCGACTTCAGTCTTGGGGGACAGTCTCAGCATTCCTCCTTTCTGACCCACAGCCTTCCTGAGGGCCCTCAGCACGACCCTCCTCCACGAGAGGCCCCCAATGGGGACGCAGCCAGCCTCCAGCTCCTGGAGTGGTCCCAGTCCTCTCTCACGTGGAGATTAAATCTCCATCCCCGGCGCTCCCCGCAGGGTCAGGAGGAGCAGGCAGGCCCGTGCCGAATACCAGCCCCAAAGCGGGGGTCTGGGGAGCTTCGCTGTCTCCGGGGTCAAGGCCTGAAAGGCGGCTCCGCGGGCCTGGCCTCGCTGGTGCCTGCGGGGATGTCTATGCGGCTTCCTCATACCTGAGCCTCCGCCGCTGCACGCACGCTGCGGGCTGGGGTTCGTTATTTAAGGCCAGCAGCGCCCGCTGCCTGCCAGTCACACCAGGAGGGCAGAGGCAGCCTCGGCTCCCAGCGCCAGCACTGGGGGAAGGGAGCCTCCCTCGCCATGGCGTCGCTGGGGCAGATCATCTTCTGGAGGTAGTGCCCACTTCTCTGTCTCTACAGGTGGCGGGGCCGGGGTGGGGCTTGGGGGGGTCGCTGAGATGGCCAGGCTGCCCCCTGGGTCCCCATCCGTATCTGACCCAGCATGGGGCTCACAGGGGCCTGGCTGGACAAGAACTGAACTTGACTTAACATGACACCCCAGACGCTTGGGCACCCGTTCAGGGTTGGGGTGGTTTTCTGACATGAAGGGCTGTCACCTGCGGGGACAAGTTCTGGAGGGAGGAGGGCGTGTGGCTGGCTGGCACTTCTGGGAGCGCCGAGGCTCTTACGGGGATGCAGGATGGCATCGGTGCTCGGAGGGAAGGAAGAGAACCGATGGCGGATGATGGATGAGGGGTGGGGGGACCCTGTACATAGCCCCCAGGTTGAAGGACGGGGCTGCACATGCTTTGCCGCTTCTGTGGGTGTGATGTCCCTGCACTGCTGAGGAATTCACACCAACCCTCCTCCACTCCCCACTCCAGGATGGGGTCTCTGGTCTTCCGGGGGGCTCATGGAGAGGGGACCCTGCTGTTGCTGCTGAGAAAAAAAGGCCTTTGTAAGAGGCTAGAGCAGCCCCCCCAGGGCTGGGACGCGGTTAGGGGTTAAGAGAAAGCAGGGGAGGGGAGGGGTGGGCGTGTACCACGCTGCTGTGCAGGCAGAGCCGCAGAGCTGAGGATGGAGACCTGTGCGGGCTGGAGGAACAGGAGGAGGAGGAGGATGAAAAGGAGGAGGGGGTGGGGAAGAGGGGGATTCACGGGCCCAGCCTAACTCCCCAGAGAGGAAGGATGAAGGAAGCCTCTAGCTGCCTCTGCTCCCCTTTCTGGGAGGAAAGAGAAGGAGCGCACAGGAAAGGTTTTCCTGAAACGCTGGTGGTTCCATGTCGTCCCAGCTCCTGCCGGCGTGTGGGAAGGCTGGTGCTCGCTGGTTCTAGGGGTCGTTTGTGTCTTTTCCGGTGAAAGGAAGAAAAAGGGGAAAGGAGAGCGAACCTCAGATCCACAGAGAAGTCTGTGAAGAGACTGAGAGAACGCTGCTTCCCAGAGGCAGCCTAGAAAATTCTCTTAAAACAAAAGGCCGCTCCCTCGGTGTGTCCACCTGAAGTGGCCAGTCCTGCAGCAGATGCTGGGGACTGCATGGAGGGCAGGGCTGGGGCAAGGACGCCGCTCGCTGGAGAGGCAGCAGGTGTGTGTGGGGGGTGGGGGAGGGGGTTCATTTGGATTCTTCTACCTGCAAGAATGTCCCCGAAGGAGCCAGAGTTGTGCCAGCACTTCGTCCCCATGCCCTGGGCCAGATGCCCGACTAGTACAGTAGCCTCCTTCACCCCTCACCACAGCCTGTGCGGGGCAATTACCATTCAGAGAGGTTAAGTCTTGTGCTCAAGGCCACACAGCAGCACCTGTCAGAGGCCGGGCAGCTTTGCCATCCTCTCTACTCAACTCTGCAGCCCAGGCGCTCCCCCCACCGGTGCCCGGCTCACCCCCTCCCTGCCCATCCCAGCTCCTTCCCTCTACACTAGGCCTCAGTCTCACAGAGGTGAACGCTCCCCTTCAACAGGCGGCTCTGTTGTTCCAGGGACATGTATGTGGGCTTTCTAATAGCACCTGGCACCCAGGCCGACTGGTTTGGCAGGAGGGTTAGGAGACCACTGGCACAGACAGAGGCTCGTCTTGTTGGCCCTCGGTCAGCTATTCGGCTTCTAGAGTTGCAAAGGCAGAGATGAGCCACAGGGGCAGCGGATCCCCTGTGCAAAGAGGCCCCTAGGAAGAGGGTCCATGGGCAGGCCTGGTCGGAAGCGGGATCAAGAAAGCTTGTCCTGCCGAAACCGCTTTGGCTCAGTGGATAGAGCATCGGCCTGCAGACTGAAAGGTCCTAGGTTCGATTCCGGTCAAGGGCATGTACCCTGGTTGCAGGCACATCTCTAGTAGGGAATGTGCAGGAGGCAGCTAGCTGATCGATGTTTCTTTCTCATCGATGTTTCTAACTCTCTATGCCTCTCAATTCCTCTCTATAAAAAAATTAATAAAAAATATATTAAAAAAAAAAAAGAAAGCTTGTCCGGAGGAAACCTGGGATCCACTTTTGGCCCTAACAAATGGTCTGTCTTTGCCATCGTTTCCTTAATACATAGCAATACATACTTATTGTTGAGGTGATGGCAGTGTAGGAGAGCTCAGGAGAGGGCCTGCGTGCTCTGCAGACCCCGTGGGTTGTCTCTAAATAACCACTAGAGCGCTCACCACCTCCAGACCTCAGGCTCACATGCATGCCACCTAGGGATGGAATGCCGGCGGGCAGTTTCCACTGGGCCTGGCCTGTGTGGCACGTTTATGAGCTGTGTGGTCAAAACTCTACTCCCCTTTGCATCGTGGCTGACAGAGGGCACAGCCCTCTGCCACGGCACACTTGCTGAACATCTGCCAGGAGACCCAGGGTGGGAGAGGCGTGACCTCTGCTCGGAAGGGGTTCCATTCTGGTAAAGAACATGAACTGAGCACTTACGATGGGCTGGGCATTGCGCTAGATACTAGAGCACAGGTGATTAAGACACTGACAGGATGATAGGCTAATGAGGAGAAAGGCTGCTAAACAGATAATTCCATAATGTGGCTCATAAATCACGAGACAGTCAGGGCAGGATGCGGCTTCCCTAACTGCAGGCTTTAGGGGAAGGGTTCCCCAGCCAGGTGCGGGCCGGGCTAAGCCTTGAAGGATGAGTCAGCGTGGTCCAGACCGGAAGGGCGGGAAGGACACTATGGGCCAAGGAACGGGACAGGATGGGCTCGGGTTAATTAAAATCAATTGTGCGACTTGCTCAAAGGTCATGTGGTTAAAAGTGGGCAGAACAGAGCTCTGTCAATGATCACGCGCAGACTGCCTGGTGACCCTCGCTCACAACAGTGCCGGACCCCAGCTGACCACGATTTACCCAAACATCCAGGATCCCTAGATCTGAGAGACCCAAGCCCCATCCGCATTTACCTGTGATGGATGAAGAAGTGGGGGGCATGTGGATACTGGGGTGAGTCTGACCTGTGTTTCTATCCCAGCTCTCCACTTCCCAGCCGGCTGACCTCAGGTGAGCTGCTTAAGGCATTGACAAGATGATAGGCTAATGGGGAGAAAGGCCACTAAATAGATAATTCTGTGTCTTCATTTCCTCCCAGTGAAATGTGGCTCCTCATCCCTCCCTCCCAGAGTTGCTGTGGAAACTACATTAGTTAATACATGGAAAGGGCTCAGAGCAGCGCCTTGTAGCTCGTTGGCCTTTATGTGTTAGGTAGGCTTATTCAATGATTCCCTTGCACTGGTTTTTACAGAATGACAAAGCGACTTGGTGGGAGGGACAGGTCCAACAAGAACAGCTGGTTTAAGGGACGGGACTGTGTGTCCAAATTTGGGGATTTCAGAGGACTTCCTAGTCCTTGTTCTGTGACAAAAGGGGAAAATTTCTGGCTCACTGGGGTGGCAACTCACTCAAAACTCACACTGCAGTCTCCGGGCCGGCAGGAGGAGCACCATGGGAGCCTGTTAGAAATGCACATTCTCAGGCCCTCCCTTTGGACCCAGTGCTTCAGAAACTGAGGGGCATAGCGAAGGGTTGGGGGTTCAACTGCTTTAGTGTTCTCTCTGGGCTCCTTGACTCCTCAGGGGAAGCAGAGGATGTAAGCCACAGAGGGATACGTCTCACCCGGGATCATGCCTCAGTCCACATTTCTCCTTAAGAAATGTCCTGCCGAAACCGGTTTGGCTCAGTGGATAGAGCGTCGGCCTGTGGACTGAAAGGTCCCAGGATCGATTCCGGCCAAGGGCATGTATCTTGGTTGCGGGCACATTCCCAGTCGGGGGTGTGCGGGAGGCAGCTGATCCATGTTTCTCCCTCATGGATGTTTCTAGCTCTCTATCCCTCTCCCTTCCTCTTTGTAAAAAAAAAAAATCAATAAAATATATTAAAAAGAAAAGAAAAGAAATGTCCTAAGGAGGGAACAGATGGGCCTTGGGGACAAGGAAGAAGCGTGACGTTCCTGCAGGGACGAACTGCAGGTCGCATCTCTCTTTGCAGCGGCCCAAACCACCCGCCTGGGCTATTTCAGATCAACCTCCCTCCTTCACAGTGCCGCAGCGCTGGGGAAGACGGGCTCTCTCCCTCTTTCTTTCTCTGCGGATTTTAAGTGAAAACCTTCAGAGAATGAAAACCAGGGAAGATTTCGGAAACATAAAATCCAAGGGTCTGAGATTGTCTCTGTTAGCTTCCTGTGAGCTGCTCACCTTTTCTTCTCCACCGCCCCCATCCCCGCAAATGGCCATTTCACAGTGCTCTCCTCCTCCTCCCCTACCGCCGTCTCAGGGGACCGTCTTGCTTTATCCCTCACTGCGAAAGCAGGCGCTCCTTCATCTGCTCACTTCCAGAACTGCCCGCTGCCCGCATCCGGGCCCTTCTTCCCTCCTCTCTTCCTGGCACCGATCCAAGGGCGACCCCTCTGTGTCCTGGTCCACCCCTCCTCACGTCCTCCGGCCAGCGTCATCAATCTTTCTGTCGCTACTCTATTATCCCCGTCAACACGCAACCCACATGTCAGTGTTTTCTATCTTTTTATTTTTTTAAATATACAGTGGTACCTCGAGATACGAGTGCCCCAACATACGAGATTTTTGAGGTATGAGCCGTCGAGCGAGCGATTTTTGCTTTGAAAGACGAGCAACATTTGAGATAGGAGTCATCGCTCGGATCGGCCGGCTGCACACGACCCACCAGTTTACCGCGACTCGAGCGTCTCATAGTTTCCCACGCCTCAAGGTGACAGAACGAATTAAACTCGTATCTCGAGGTACCACTGTATTTTATTTTTTACAGAGGAGAAGGGAGAGGGATAGAGAGTTAGAAACATCGATGAGAAAGAAACATTGATCAGCTGCCTCCTGCACGCTCCCTACTGGGGATGTGCCCGCAACTAAGGTACTTGGTTGCTCTTGACTGGAATCGAACCTGGAACCCTTGAGTCCTCAGGCCCATGCTCTATCCACTGAGCCAAAGCAGTTAGGACGGTGTTTTCTACCTTAAAAGGACAGCCCTCTCTGGGCCCCACAATCTCTCCAGCTCCCTCCCCGTCTCTTCCTGCTCAGCAAACTTGCTTGTTGAAAGGGCCGAGTTCTGATCTTCCTGGGCATGGCACAGGGCGGGGATGAGGTTCCCGGCGCAGACTGAGGCCAGGCGGCCTGGGTGCAAGCTCAGCTCTGCCACTTTCTAGCCAGGCGGCGCTGGGCGGGCTAGTTATCCTCTGTGTTCCTCAGCAGTACCATAGGGATGCTATTAGAATGTACATCAGAGCAGCATAAGAATTATGGGAGTTAATCCACATAAAGCACTTAGCAGACACTCATTGTAAACCATGTATCCTTCTGTTATGATTCTTTCAATTTTAGTTGGATTTTGTCCCCACTATACAGAGATATTGCTCCTGTCGATGTCAAATCTAATGTTGGCATCACTGTTCTTTTTTTTTTTAATATATTTTATTGATTTTTTACAGAGAGAAAGGGAGTAGGACAGAGAGTTAGAAACATCGATGATAGAGAAACATGGATCAGCCGCCTTCTGCACGCCCCCCACTGGGGATGTGCCTGCAACCAAGGCACATGCCCCTGACGGGAATCGAACCTGGGACCTTTCAGTCCACAGGCCGACGCTCTATCCACTGAGCCACACCGGTTTCGGCGGCATCGCTGTTCTTGTTTTCATAGTAGCGCTCAATACAGATGTCCCACCCCCTCCTTGAAACACATTCTACTCTTGGTTTCCATGACACGACACACTGTCCTGATTTCCCCTCTTCTGACCCTGGTGAAAACCAAGCAGGACTCCAGGAGGGTTCGCCCAGGCCTGGGGGCGCAGAGGCAGCTCCACACAGCTGCTGGCCTGGGAGCCTCTCCCGCAGGGCAGCTCCTACCAAGAGCCTGGCAGAGAGATCCCCTGAAAATGACATCCTCACCCTCTATTTCAGCGGATCTCAACCTTCCTAAGGCCGCGACCCTTGCATACAGTTCCTCATGGGGTGGTGACCCCCAACCATGAAATTTTGCTACTGTGATGCATCGTGATGTCAATATCTGCATTTTCCCATGGTTTTAGGCGACGCCCTGGGAAAGGGTCGTTCGACCCCCAAAGGGATCGCGACCCACAGGTTGAGAACCGCTGCTCTACTTGTAGCTGCTAAGGCGATCTCAGGGCAACAACCTCAGCAAGACTAGACGACATTTTCCCACAGACGCAGTTTTATGAATGAGTCCCACTTTAGCCCACACAAGTCCGTGTCCTCCATACTCAGCTGTAATTGCGCAGTTATGATAGCAACGTTTTCTGCTATGTTCCTTTCCCATTATAAATGTGCCGTATTTCTGAAACATGAGGATTGAACAGGGTTTGGAAGCCTTGCTGAAAATCCAATCAGCATTTCCAAATAGTGTTGCTACAGGATCCTGTTTAAAACTTCACAAACCAACTTAAATGCAGACTTTCCAGAGCAACCGCTGGGGACTGGGACTGAGTGGGTGGGCCGGTCCTGCGTCTGGATGGGCAGGTAGCGGTCCCCATCTCTTAGGGAACTGACCCCAGCCAGCTCAGCGAGGTGGCCAGAGGAACATCATTTACCAAAGTCCTGGCTGGGAGGTCATCTACCTCTTAATGCTCTTCTCCCAGCTACAAAGAAAAGGAGGGGGTACAGTGGAATTTTCCCAGACGGCATTCTGGTAGGGACTCAAAGCTTAAGGAGCAACTGGTATGATTTTTTTTTTCTTCACTGTGAATCCATATAACAACATTTAAGAAAAACTTAAAAAGGGGAAATGACTATTTTTCGGTTCTGCCCTTTTCAAACCCAACTGCAAATCATTTTACATAGTTATTAATAGAGTGTGTGTCCTTTTACAATCTGCTTTTTCTAGGGAACCTAGGTGTGCTCAACGAAATATTTTAAAGCAATTTTATAGCTAAAAAACATCCTTGCGCCTTACCACTGCAACAGGTGTAACTCTACAGAGTAGTGTGCATCTCCATACGTTCAGGGGGGTGGGAAATTTCTGGAATCTCCACCCCGGAGCCTGGCAGGATTCCTCCATCTCTCGCATGCTACTCAGTCCATTATCCTGTTGCAACTGAACATCATGGGTCCAAGCACCTGACAGTCTGTATTTAAGCATCTAAGACCGTTTCCCAAGGTGAGTTCAGGGACACCGCTCCCTGCACCGGAGTTCTGTAGTCAAGCGAGGTTGGAAGACCTGCATAGTAATTGCTTGGATCGTATGAAATTGCCAACATTTGATTGATTTTGACCTACAGAAATGATTATTTCAAACGGTTCAACCTAGTATACACTCCCCGGGGACATTCACTATGCAATGAGCATATTAAAGGCCTCACGTTAAAGGAATCTATTTGATTGTGGTTGACCCAATGTTATGAAAATGTAATTCTTTTAAACATAATACTTATTTATATACAGAGCACACTTTGGGAAAGTAGGGGCTGGAGTAATTACAAAAAAACACACACACACACACACAAAAACCAGAGGGTATGAACAGAAAGAAAGCAGAGTAATGAGGGGGCTCCGGGCAGCAGGCAGGGCTGAGCCCAGGAGAGAAGGGCAGACCGGAGTCTCCTTCCCGGGACGCCCGCTCATCTTTGCTGCCCAAAGTCACCATCGTTTTCAGAGCTTCCCCTTCTACATAATTCTTCCATGATTAACCTTCCTCCAAATAGGCTTTCTTGGTAACGAATCTCTGCCCTTTTCTCTCTTATAAACATGAAGGGAGGGTTCTTGAGGTGACATCAGTGGCTCACCCCATATTCCTCAAGTGACAGATGCTAAATAAACACAGTGTATTATTAGGACTGCCCTCCTATTATGATAATGATTCATTAGTTCATCCTTTCAGGGTATTATTATCTTCCTAGTTCATAGGTGCTCATCTAATTCGCTTACAACTTGGAGGCAAGCGAAGCTTGTCTGGAGCAGGGAGGAGACTCACCCTGAGATGAGGCTGCAGGTGCCACAGGGAGAGTCTCACACGCTTTATCAAGAACCTAGACACAGCCGAAACCGGTTTGGCTCAGTGGATAGAGCATCGGCCTTCGGACTGAAAGGTCCCAGGTTCGATTCTGGTCAAGGGCACGTACCTTGGTTGTAGGCACATCCCCAGTAGGAGATGTGCAGGAGGCGGCTGATCGATGTCTCTCCCTCATAGATGTTTCTAGCTCTCTATTCCCTCTTCCTTCCTCTCTGTAAAAAATCAATAAAATATATTTTAAAAAAAGAAAAAAGAAGAACCTAGACACTTGGTCCAATTTGAGTTTGTTCTCCCGGCACCAGAGCCACATGTGTGAGATGGAGCATGGAACTGTTGGACAGGTTAGATGCAGGGAAAGTACAGGGAGGCAGTGGCTGGGCCAGGACTAAATCCTCGGTGCTCCCACCCCAGCCCACCCTACCCCCCTCTCTGGAATCCTTCCCCCTCTCTGGAGTCCTTCCCATGACAAAGCCTTGAACAAAGCTTCACTCCCATGCTACCTAATGGTCGTCAGTGTCACTGATTCTCTGTCGAGTGACAAGGCATTTGGACATGGTGCAGCACCTCCGCTCCTCTGGCAGGGGTTAGGTGTGGGTAGGAATTAGGTAATACCCCGAGGAAGTGGAAGTAGGAGTTGGAAGGTAGCGTGTTGCTTCCTATGAGAGCACAGAGTTCATTTAATTAGTTGGTCATTGTAACTGGGTGGAATTTAAATGACATGAAATGGGACCCTGGTGGCTTTGTGTCCTGCAGTGGGAAGCACTGCCTAGAGTGAGCATGCCTACAGAAGACACTCCTGTCCTGCAGACACATTGCTACAGTCAATGGCCAGGAAGGGTGACAGCGAGCCTTTTAGGTTTCTCATGATGGAAACGGAAACGGAGCCTCCAAGTGAGGCTCAGGGAAAGAGCAAACACTGATCCACCCTGAACGAGCCATGTCCTCTTTCAGAGCCTCACCTCTCATTTGTCGTCTGACCGTAAAAGTCAAATCATTGTAAAAATACAGGGGTCAGCAAAGAGACAGCCAAATGCAACAATGGTAACCCTCTCTGAGCCTGCCTGGAGGTAGGGCAAAAGACAGGGCTGCTCTGGGGCCTGGACCATTCCGAGTCTCACCACTGTGCTCTTCACGTCTGGACAAACACCACCTCAGACATGAGCAAGGAGGGTAAGGGGACCCACCCACTACACCTCCCTGCCGGGGTTCTTTTCCCAGCCTTACAGAGGGTTCAGCATTCTGGAGAAAGGGGCTGTGCGTAGATGATTAAAGAGTCCAAAGATGAAAGATAATTTTTAAAGGCATTGGGGGTTAGAGGAGCTTCAGTTGAAGGAACTAAAGACTACCCCTTGTCTAAGGACCCCTTGCTTTTATTCAACACAATTTGTCCTAAGGCAAGGTGGAGATATACACTTCAAATAGTATGGTATCAAAGGGTAGGGTAGAGAAGCGTTGTCAGTTTAGGGAATAGCCTACAGCTGTTGAGGTGTTTGGCCAACAGGAGGCAATAAAATGCCCTGAGCTGTCTGGCAGCAAACTATTATTCTATTCAGGTTTGGGGGAAGTGCCATTTAGCCGTTTCCAACAGGTAAACTACATGTATGGCTCACCCTTGTTGAGCCGCCCAAACTTCACTAACCTTTGGTGAAACTCTTGTAATTACATGCTGGATTTGGTGCCCAGCACCTCCCTTCTCATTCTCATTCTCTGTATTCTATCTCCTATCCCAGTGGTCAGCTGTTGTTGTTCCTTGTGATTAAGCCCCTATCCCAGTGGTCGGCAAACTCATTACTCAACAAAGCCACATGTGGCTTGTGAGCCGCAGTTTGCCGACCACTGTCCTATCCAATTATTTCTTTTCCTTTGCAATATACACTGAGTGGCCAGATTATTATGACCACTTGACATTTGTAGGCACATTAGCCGTACACTGCATTGTATGGGATATGGAATCCAAAGGCCTGTTCTAACACCTTTGCTGTCTGCAGTTACCCAGGTAAAACATCTCCAATTCGCACAGGAACACAAGGATTGGACAGTCAAGCACTGGAAAAAAGTCATGTGGTCCAATGAATCACGTTTCTAGTTGCCTCATGCAGATGGCAGAGTGAGAATTTTGCGCAAACAGCATGAAAGCATGCACCCCACATGCATGAATACAACCCTTCAAGCTGGTGGGGGCAGTGTTACGGTTTGGGGCATGTTTTCCTGGCATGATTTGGGCCCTTTAATTCGTGTGGAACAATGTCTGATTACTACAACATACCTAAGTATCGTTGCTGATCAAGTTCATCCTATCATGTTGATGGCATGTCCCAAAGAAGATAGCTACTTCCAACAAGACAATGCGCCAGGCCACGGTGCTTGGATTGCGCAGGAGTGGTTTCAAGAACATGAGGGAGACTTTCCCTTGCTTAGGTGGCCCCCACAGTCACCAGATCTCCATCCCATTGAGCATTTGTGAGACGAAGTTAAAAGCCATCAGGCAGCTGATTTCACACCATCCAGTCTCATAGAACTGGACAGTGCTGTCCATCAGGCACGGTGTCAGACTCCTCGCATCACCTTTCCAGATCTTGTGGAGTCAACGCCAAGAAGAATCGCAGTATTGAAGGCAAAAGGCGGCCCAACGAAGTACTGATGGAGTGGTCATAATCATCCGGCCACTCAGGTATATCCATTGCATTCTTTCAGCCCCCAATGAGCCAGGGCATCATAAAATTGCAAGGAACAGCCCTGGCCGATTTGGCTCAGTGGATAGAGCATTGGCCTGAAGACTGAAGGGTCCCAGGGTCGATTCTGGCCAAGGGGATATGCCTGGATTGCAGGCTCGATCCTCAGTAGGGGGCATGCAGGAGGCAGTCGATCAATGCTTCTCTCTCACCATTGATGTTTCTATCGCTATCTCTCTCTCCCTCCCTCTCTAAAATCAATAAAAATATATTTTTTAAAAATTGCAAGGAACATACTGAAAAATTCTAACAAAGAGCTTGCTCCTCTAATACCGCAAAGGCAGAGAAGACGGGAGCTGTGACCAGTTAGGACTCTGACTCAAGTTCATGCAGCTGGGCCTCAGACTCCTAGAGATGTCGCTGCAGGCACAGTCCACTGTCCACACGGAGAGAACCGTACCATGGCTGCGTGCCTCCAAGTCCGCGGGACTGTGTAATTTCAGCCATTTTCCCTATTGTCCCAACAAGCCATGGACATATCCCAGACATTCAAATAGTGAGGAACCCAAAATATGCCCTTCAGACCTCTGACCCCTGAAGTAGCACGTATGGCCTTTGTCACACCACATTTCCCGTGTTTGGAAAGAGCGCTCCCATAACCAGGGGCCACTCCAGAGCAACGAAGCAGCCTTTCCTGTAGGAAATACCACATGGCACTGCCTGGGGTTCCTTCTCCCCTCTTTTCTCGGGGCGCCTGTCTGTGTGCCACCATTTCCTGGCCTTTTCTGGCTTTCTCAGCTCCGATAACTGCCAGCTACCATATATTTTTTTAATTTTTTAAAATATATTTTATTGATTTTTTACAGAGAGGGAGGGAGAGGGACAGAGAGTTAGAAACATCGATGAGAAACATCAATCAGCTGCCTCCTGCATACCCACTACTGGGGATGTGCCCACAACCAAGATACATGCCCTTGACTAGAATCAAACCTGGGACCTTTCAGTCTGCAGGCCGACGCTCTATTCACTGAGCCAAACCAGTTTCAGCTCTCATCTCCATGCTTTTCTCTCTTACGGCTATAAAGATTTTTGCCTTGTTCTTCCTGGTACGTTATGAGAGGCAGAGATAACCAGTTTCTGGAACAATGGAGAAGTGGGGAGGCACTGTGCTCAGGCCCTACCACAATCTGCCTCTAAGTGTCACTGAGGAAGACCTTACCCTTCATCCCTCTGACCTTGAAATAAATCACACTTTGTATCCACAGTCACCCTGGTTCTGGATGGGCCTTAGCCGCTGGGTAGCAGGAGAGGACACTAACATTTTTAGTGCACTTGCCAGCACTGTGTAACAGAAACTGTACACCTCACAAAGAAAGGCACCACATCAAGAAGGTGGTTCCCTCGCTGACCCTCAAATATTTCTGGTTTCAAATTCAGAAATAATGCCTTAAGCGTTTAAAAAAAAGTAGTAGTGGTACCCGCCAATGTGCCTACCAGCTAGCATCTAATTCAAAGTATAAAGAATAGCCCTAACCTGTTTGGCTCAGTGGATAGAGCGTCGGCCTGTGGACTGAAGGGTCCCAGGTTCGATTCCAGTCAAGGGCATGTACCTTGGTTGTGGCACATCCCCAGTGGGGGGGATGCGCAGGAGGCAGCTGATTGATGTTTCCTTCTCATCGATGTTTCTAACTCTCTATCCCTCTCCCTTCTTCTCTGTAAAAAAATCAATAAAATATATATTTAAAAAAAGAAGAGTATAAAGAATGCAAAACTCTTTTTAAAAAGTATACACAAGTCAAAATAGAAAACACTTCTTTCTAGTTTCTTGATTATAAATTTCTAGATAAGTTCATTGAACCTTAACTTTGATCTCTGTCCCCTTGTGTGTGAGTCTGTTGGTCCGGTGTGGGAATGGCGGGCTGCCACCCCTGCCTTTCTAATGCCATGGGGCAAGCTGAGTTGGCCTAGTGGACCGCCCAGTGCTGCCTGGCCTTCAGGGCACCCTCCGCTGGCCAGCAAAGCTTCCTTCGGGCTATCTCTTGAAGTTCCTGAGAGCTTGGACCTCTGGACAGCACAGCTTTGTCCATCACTTGCTTCTCCAAGTTGTTTGGTGTGCCTGAGACAGCTCCTTTGGGTGACCATTGAAGCTGACTTCACCCCATGGTGGAATTATACATCTTACTCTCCCGTTGTTATAGCATCACCTAGTAGTCTATTGGGCATGAAGCCTTACTGGTGGGGGCTGTATTCTCTCCATGTCACAGCAGAGTCTCTAATACCTACTGGGTTCCATAGATATACTCTATGTCTCGCAGTCCTTTTTCTTTGAAGACATAATTCCCTAATTTTTCTGGCCTCCCTTGTTCCTTTGAAAAGTAAGCTAGTAGTCTACTTGTCATTCTTTTCTCGGCGATCTGTCTTCTCCCTCTCACTGCTTTTAAGATTTTTGCTTTGTTCTTCTTCGGTTGCACTATGAAATGTCTTGTAGTTTTCTTTTTATTTACCTACTTATGATTCGTTGAGCTTCCTGAGTCTGAAGCCTGGGAGATTTCATAAATACTAAGAGATACTCAGCCTTTTTCTCTTCATCTATTGCTTCTCTCTCACGCTGTGTTCTGTCTTTCTGGATCTCTGATTCGATATAAATATTAAAATTTCTTATTTTGGTCTTCGTGTGTCTTACCCTCTCTTTAATATTTAATATTTCAACTCTTTTGCTTAATCAATTCTCTCTTTCAGTTGTACCCAATCTACTAGTTAATGTGTCCAGTGAGTTTTCAGTTTCAATTATTTATTTTTCATTTCTTAGATGTTCTGTTCGGCTCTTTTTTCAAATCTTTATCTGGTCAGTGTTTTTTTTTTCAATCCTTTGTTCCATATTCAAGCTTTCCATTCCCTTATTCATTTATTTTAACACATTAAGAAGGCTGATTTTATATTCTGTGCCTAATGGTTTCAATATCTGAAGCCTTTGCATTTCTTCTGTTCATGGTGCCTTTACCTTGTTCCCTTAGGGGTTTTTTATTATAAGCTTGTATTTGGGGGAAGTTTCATTTGCTGAAATTCTTTGAGGCCTGGGTAGAGAATGCATTTCTTCAGAGCTGCTTTGCTTCTGCTTCTGTTAAGCATTGGAACTATACCAACTAGGAACCCTTTAGACGTAATTTTGGGGTTGGGGTTCTTCAGGACTGGAGGCACTGGGAATTCAGACCATGGATCTCAGGGAGCGGTCTTCTCCTCACCCAGAATGAAGGCCAAATGAGGTCAAATGTAAGCCAAGATCTGACTTGGCTGGTGCCTTTAAGGGAGTGGGGGGCTCTAGCTTCTGTGATTCTCCAGCTGGTGTGGGCCCTTGGCTGTGTCACTGATGTTCTAATGGCTCTTCTGTCACTGGAATTCGTAGACAGTCATTGTGTTCAGTTCCCACTTACCTGTCGAGTCATGTTTTTTGCTTCCCTTTTAGCCTCTGCAAATCTCCTTGTTCTTCTTGCCAGCAAAACCAAGTGTTCAAAAATGTGCGTGGTTTTGTTTTATTCGGCATTTTAAACATTTTTAGTAAGATTATTACTTCTGTTAAGGAGATTTCTATGCACTGTTGCTAAAAAATTAAATTTTCATTCCCTGCAAAGTCCCTTTTTTCTTTAGAAGGATATCTCTATTTTGAAAGTCATCTGTCGAGAGTAATGACTGCAATGGCTGAAGTTTAGCAAGGACTCAAGCGCAGCTGTTATCAATTAATTCCTTCTCCAGGTTCCTGTCTTGACCCCTAGGTCTTCCATTTCCAACTCCCCAAGGCATTTTGTCATAATTCAGAGTGTCAGCAAGATTTCACACACACCACAGTTTTATAAAATATTATTTTCCTTTAAGGAGAAAGATAAATGGCTACTCAAAAGTTACAAATGTGCTCGTTGCTCTTAGTAACACTGTATGGCCATTTAATGTATTCATTAATTCAAAAAGTTTTAAATATTATCTGCTAGACACACTGGGAAGCATTCTCTAAGGTGGAGCGTTTATTCACCAGACATTTACTAAGTCTCTACCACGGAAAAAGAGCATAAACAAAGCTTAGAGGCAAGAAACAGCTTGATATATTTAGAGCCCAAAGTAGTTAAAAATAGATAGAGCATGGAGGTAGGGAGCAAAAACAAAACAAAAAAAAATGGGATAAATAATTACAAATTTATGTAAACTTTTCTTGAGCTTATATATGCGTTCAAACCCTTTAAACTTTTGGAATTACTATGCATTCTTCACTTTTCACGCTCAAGTCAATACTTTAGATTTAAATCTTGAGCCTTTTACTAACATATGCTATCTGGATGTATAAAAGATGCAACAGAATTCTGTGTTGTATAATAGCCCTATAACCAATCTCTGGGCCACAGTGGGTTAGAGCGCCCACAGGGTCGAGGACAGGAGTTGGGGTGCCTACAGGAGAGCACAATAGCACCTTCCCGCATGCAGTAACCGGCTGAGAGTCCCTGTGAGGGGGTTTGCAGAAACCATGAATCTTCGGGAGAATTGAGACTGGCGCTCTGAAACTCAGGCGGGACCCGAGGGAAAGGACCAAGCAGCAGGGTGTGAAATCAGAAGGAGGCCCTGGGCTCAAGTTCACTCCATGGCTGCGGCAGGTACAGCCTCCAGGAAGGCCAGAGGAGCATCCTTTGTGTTTGTGACAGATGGACAGGTCCGCGGAGGAGGAGTTCAGCTTACGGACAACTGTAGGCCTGGAACAGGGGGTGTCTCCCTGCCTTGGGTCTCAGAACCGTTCTTGGTCGGGTGAAAGGACAGACAGGCCAGGGTCTGTGGATGAGCGCGGCTCAGGCGGTCCAGGCCCTGGAGGGAGGGGCCTGGCAGCCCGATTTCCACTCCTCTGTCCTCGCCAGCTTTACCCAGCCACCCCTGCAGAACCGTGCCCGCGTCTAAAGGACGAGAACGCGTGTCCCAGCAGCTGCGGGTTTGCCAGGGAACTCCGGGTAGCGCCTTGGGAAGACTGCAAACGTATCCCCGTGGTTCCGAGGTTCGCTGATCTGCTTTCCAGCGGGGAGGTTTTCTGGTGTCACCGAAGTGAAGAGAGTGAGTGACAGTAGCCTTTGGGCGTACAAGCAGGGTCCTGTCTCCCATTGCAGAGCACGGGCATCAGACGGCGGCGGCGGCGATGGATGCTCTGGCAGGGACGAGCTGTGAGGGGACACGTGCTTGTTCCGGCTTTATTAACGCGCACCCAGGCCGGACCCAGGGCGAGGCTTCCCGGAGGAGACAACCCGAGCCTGTCTTGGGACGTCATCGGTGACAGCCTGCGCCTCCCACGGGCCCCCACAGGGCGACCAGCCAAGCAGTCGCTGCGCTTTGGGGCGCTGCTGAGTCATCTGGATTACAGATCACGGGGACTCTGTGGGCCATCCACCTGCCTGTGGCCCGGATCACAGTGACTGATGGGGAGGGAGATTGCATGGAGATGTGCTCTCCGCAGAGACAACCTGTCCTGTCCTTCCCCATCAGAGCCGCTCTCTCCTCAGCTCCAGCGCCCGCCTCCCAGCTCCCACCCCAAACCCCGTGCCTGGCGCTCCTCTGAGAGTCACCTTCCGGCCCCACCCCTTCATCCACCGCGGAAAGAGAAGGAGCAGGCTCCGGGCTGGGTTCAGGAGGGGTATCAGGCCAGTCAGAGCCAAGCCAGGCTGTGAATGGGGCTCGCTCTGGGTGGCCCGAGAGGAGGTGGGAGAACGTTCTAGGCAGAGGGCGGCAAGGGACAGCGCGGGTCAGTTTGACCAGAACCGGTTCTAGAAGGGGAGAAGCTTTGGGCAGACGGAGAAGCGTTGGAGAGACAGCTTGCGGTATCTAGGGAGAGTCTTAACGCCTAGTTTGAACTTGAATCTGTAAGCAGTAAGAAGTCATTTAAATCTGGGGCAGGGAGACGGGGTCAAAAGAAGAATCAACATCTACAACTCAAAATAATCGCTAATATTTATACAGCGGTACCTCGAGATACGAGTTTAATTCGTTCCGTCACCTTGAGGCGTGGGAAACTATGAGACGCTCGAGTCGCGGTAAACTGGTGGGTCGTGGGCAGCCCGGCCGATCCACGCGATGACTCCTATCTCAAATGTTGCTCGTATTTCAAAGCAAAAATCCCTCGCTCGATGGCTCGTATCTCAAAAATCTCGTATGTTAGGACACTCGTATCTCGAGGTACCACTGGTACCTTGATAGTTTGTTTCTTTGGAACCTGACAGCCGTCCTGCGGAGACGGCCGTGTTTAACCTGGACACAGGTACGGGGCGCACTGCAGCGCCGCTCAGGTGTGCAAGCCCCCCGCTCCCACGGAGGAGGCTTCATTGGGAGAATGCCAGGCTCTCTGGGGAGTGGGTGAGGGCGGGGCAGAGGAGGATAGCAGTGCCTTCTCTCTGTGTGGTCCATTCCAGAAATGACCAGGCTGTCACTGAGCAGTGAGTGCCCTGAGGAGGCTGATGGGCAGGGCTGACGGGACAAGGTGAGACAGTGGGGAGGGGGCTGTGGGTGACCACGGAAGCCCATTTGAAAAGGAAGTGCTAATTAGCAGCCAAGCCAAAACCGGTTTGGTTCAGTGGATAGAGCGTCGGCCTGAGGACTGAAGAGTCCCAGGTTCGATTCCGGTCAAGGGCACCTACCTTGGTTGCAGGCACATCCCTAGTAGGAGGTGTGCAGGAGGCGGCTGATAGATGTTTCTAGCTCTCTAGCTCTCTCCCTTCCTCTCTGTAAAAAACCAATAAAATACGTTTTAAAAAAAATTAGCAGCCAAACCTCACTGCAGGTGCTGTGAGCACGCTGGCACTCTCTCCCAAACTCCAGTTTGGAAGCCATACCAGGTGGTCCGGCTGTTTCAGTCCAGACCACACAGGCTGCTTAGGGGACACCTGGCTCTTCTAACAGGACGGACCCTTCATGGGAGGTTCAGAAAGGCTTTAAAGCAGCGGTTCTCAGCCTGTGGGTCGCGACCCCTTTGGAGGGTTGAACGACCCTTTCACAGGGGTCGCCTAAGACCCTCGGAAAATGCAGATATTTACATCACGATGCATCACAGTAGCAACATTTCATGGTTGAGGGTCACCACCCCATGAGGAACTGTACGCAAGGGTCGCGGCCTTAGGAAGGTGGAGAACCACTGCTTTAAAGCGTATGCGTTTTTAAACACAGCGGGATGTCATACTGCAGAAGGAATCCTCTGGAAATGTTATTTTTTTCTCTCTCTCTGCAGTGAGGATAAGGAGGGAGGGGAAATGCAAGCATGATTAGGAAAAGGACTAGTAACCACCCTTGCGTGGACGTCTGTCTCGCTTTGCTGGTGCTTCTGGGAAAGCGGGAGCGAGGCTGATGAAATGCCGGTGTGTGCCGCGGACGCCAAGGGAGCAGTTACAGACAGCGCGGGCTTAAGGAAATAATGGGATGGCTCTGCCGCCAAGTCAAATACTGTTCAGGGAGAGGTGCCTATTTATTACAGTATCCTCTGTTTCTCCGGCTGCGACGCTCCTTCTCGTTTGCCTTACAGAGCCTCCGACAAAAGATCCCTCCTGGTAGCGAGGGACTCCCTCAACCCGTGTAAAATGGGACAAGGTGTCCTTCCACCGGTGCAGCTGAGCAGAGCATGAGCCTGGAAACCGATCTGAATCCTGGGCTTGACAAAGCTTTGGGTTCACGTAAAATACAGCATGAGAAGGAAAGCCATGGTCAAGGGAGTCTCAGAGCTAAGTCCAATCCTGCTCTCATTTCTCTGGAGCCGAAACCGGTTTGGCTCAGTGGATACAGCGTCAGCCTGTGGATTGAAAGGTCCCAGGTTCGATTCCGGTCAAGGGCATGTATCTTGGTTGCGGGCACACCCCCAGCAGGAGGTGTGCAGGAGGCGGCTGATCGATGTCTCTCTCGTTGATGTTTCTAACTCTCTATCCCTCTCCCTTCCTCTCTGTAAAAAATGAATAAAATATATATTTTTTAAAAATAACAATAATAATTTCTCTGGGGATGAGCCCTTAGATATGTTACTTAATATTAGGCCTCAGTTTCCCCATCCATAAAGCAAAGATAACAGTACAGTGGTACCTCGAGATACGAGTGCCCTAACATACGAGATTTTTGAGATACGAGCCGTCGAGCGAGCGATTTTTGCTTTGAAATACGAGCAACATTTGAGATAGGAGTAATCTCGCGGATCGGCCGGCTGCACACGACCCACCAGTCAGTTTACCTCGACTCGAGCGTCTCATAGTTTCCCACGCCTCAAGGTTATGGAACGAATTAAACTCGTATCTCGAGGTACCACTGTACCTATCTCCTAGGGTTGTTGTGGGGAATGAATGAGATAAACGAGGTCATGTACTCGGTTAATATCAGCTATCACTATTACATTACTAACCAAGGTTTTAAGCGCCCTATCAGAATACCTCACTAGGACAAGGGCAAGGCCAAAGGCAATCCCAGGAAGTATCAGTACAGAATCATGCAACTAACTGCATTAGAAAGGCACTTTAAAAAAATATATATATATATATATTTTTTTTTAATTAATCTTTTACAGAGAGGAAAGGAGAAAAATAAGAGGGTTAAAAACATCGATGAGAGAGACATCAATCAGCTGCCTCCTGCATGCTCCCTACTGGGGATATGCCCACAATCAAGGTACATGCCCTTGACCAGAATCGAACCTGGGACCTTTTAGTCCGCAGACCGACGCTCTATCCACTGAACCAAACCGGTCTCAGCAGAAAGGCACTTTCAAAATCGTCCCAACCTTACTCGGTGCCGGAAACTCTCCCCCGCCCCTCTCTCCCTGCGTGGTTTCTCAGCCCTTGTCTGTACACACATGTCTACTAATGTAGCGCTTTGGTCTCAGGCAAGTACCAGAGAGCTCTGCTGGGAAGCTTCTCTGTACATGAAGCTCACTCTGACCTCCTAGAACTTTCGCCTCCTGGCTTCAGTCCTTACGGAGTGATGGAGACTAGGCCCATGTGGCACCTCCTGTCAAGCTCTTCCTGACCCTCCAGCTACTCCTCTTCATGCTCATGTGCCCCTGCCCCTGGATCAAAGCTGGCCTTGATTTCACCAACACAAAGAGAAAAGGCAGAGGCAGGGAGAGATGAGGAAACATTCTCCACAGAAAATAAAAGATTCTTCGGTGGGGGGGGGGGGAGATTCTGAATAGACAATAATCTAAGATCTCAGAAACCTAAAACCCATACTAGTCAATATTTTAAAAAATGGTTACAGAACAAAAATAATTTAATTGTTTAAAAATAATGCCTTTTCTCCTTTTATGGGGAAAGAGAGAGAGAGAGAGAGACAGAGAGAGAGAGAGAGAGAGAGAGAGAGAGAGAGAGAGAGAGAGAGAGACTTTTTGTACAGGCTGAAATCAATGTCTTCGCTCTCAGCATTCCTTTATAAACCTAGTCACTTGGTCAGTTTACAAATAAAGTAATATATTTGTTTGTTTTTCAAACATTTCCTTGATTTACTCAAATATTCTGCTTGGTATATTTAATTTTAAAGCAGAACTTACTGAGATGAATCACACGTTTGCTCACTTCATCTAGTTTTCAGAGCGTTAATCCCGTATGGACTACACCATGAAAGAAGGCTGATGATCTGTAGGAATGGGGATACACCGTGGAAGAAGGCTGATGATCTGTAGGAGTGGGGTACCTCTGAGATGTGTCGGTATGTGAGAACTAGAGGATGTAGAAACCATTCCTGTTTGAATGGAACAGAGAGGCCCTATGTCCTCCAGAATGAGAGCGCTGCGTTCTGAAGCAGATCCAGAAAGCCCTCGTTTTCTGCAATGGAGTTCTGCAGGGAAGTGGGTGAGGGAAGCCTTCTGAACTGCTGGCCTCCTGCCTGCCACATGGGGCTTTTTCTAGAAGGATGGTTCTTAGGAGCACAGGCTTGTCCATTAGATTCCTGGGTGTAAGATCTGGCTCTCCCACTTCCTAGCTGTGAGAGTTGGATCAGTTATTTAAGCTGAGCCTCAGTTTCCCCACATGTAAAAAAGGCAATGATAGTGATGCTTACTCATAGCACCGCTGAATGAAGGAAGGAATGAGACACTGTATGTATATGCGGCACTGGCACCCACAATGTGCCGATCAGCACTGGCATTTTCGTTCTGTCATCCTCATGGACCCCGTGGACCTCAGGAACAGTGAAGGTTTGTCCTTAAAAGATAGGGGTCTCACCCTAACTGGTTTGGCTCAGTGGATAGAGCGTTAGCCTGTGGACTGAAGGATCCCAGGTTTGATTCTGGTCAAGAGCATGTACCTTGGTTGCGGGGCACATCCCAGTAGGGGGTGTGCAGGAGGCAGCTGATCAATGTTCCTCTCTCATCGATGTTTCTAACTCTCTAACCTTCTCCCTTCCTCTCTGTAAAAATCAATAAAATATACTTTAAAAAAAGGATAGGTATCTCTACCCTAGTTTATTTCTGGGTAATCCAGTAACACCGCCTGTCTGCTGCAGAATGTGTTTCTATAGTGTTGATTAGCTCAGACCTGGTTGGGACACAGGGGGATGAGGACAGTTCTATCATGGAAGTTGTGTTGATTCACACGCATCTTCCCCAAGACAAGGGAGCTGAAATGGCAGAGGAGGATGTCAGCTTCACTGGGAAGGGCTCCGTGTGGCTTTCAGTTCTTTTCTTTTCTTTTCTTTTTTCTATTTTACATGAGCGCCTGCTTTGGGAGCACTCTCCCCCAAGAAGCACATCCTGGCCTTGCACATCCCATTGGGGTACTTCCCTCTGTACCTCAACTTCACAGGCTCACAGCACCCTAAGTCAGAGTGTCTGCTCAGTTGTTTCTGTGCATTTTTAAAAAATCCCTACCTAAGGATATATTTTTATTAATTTGAGAGAGAAAGGGAGAGAGAGAAACATCAATGTGAGAGAGAAACATTGATGTGAGAGAGAAGCATTGATCAGCCGCCTCCCATACACACCCCAACCAAGGATCAAACCCACAACTTTTTGGTGAACAGGATGACGCTCACCTGAGCCACCCAACCAGGGCTCTGTGCGTTCTGACATCCCTGAAGCAGCTTCTGCCTGCTTTGGCTGTGCCAGTCACTGTTGCCGTGAGAGACCCATCGCAGAGTCACACAGGTTTGCAGTGATCTGCCCTTACCTTAACCTTATGTCTTCCCGTCAGCCCTGCTACCTTTCTAGTGCGATTTTCTACACTGTGAGGTTTTTCCGGAGCACAATTCACCATTTCTTAACTGAAAGCCTAATTCCTTTCGAGTGCTGCAGAAAGACACAAAAAGGAAGCGAGAAGGGCCACTCGGGTGGCCGAGTCCGGGGGCAAGGCTGGCCCCGCCCTTGCGGCTCTGGGCTCTGTGTCCCTGGAGAGCATCTCTCCCCAGCCCAGAGCACTCGCGTGTGCTGCTCGGTCCGGACCGGCCCAGCACAGCAGAATAACCCTGGACTCCGCGTGTCTGCCTTGGAGAGAGGATGCAGCAGCGTGAATTGCTAAATAGATCCCTGAGTCAAGCCGGTCTCTTTACTTTCTCTGAAACTAGTTCGTGGCAATGCATTTGGAATCCCTGTGAGAACGTGCTCCTCTCTTTACCGAAGCCCCGACCGCATTCTGTCTTGTGCTATTACCGTGGCGTGTGTGTGCATGTGCATGTGCAGCGGTACCTCGAGATACGAGTTTAATTCGTTCCGTAACCTTGAGGCGTGGGAAACTATGAGACGCTCGAGTCGCGGTAAACTGGTGGGTCGTGTGCAGCCGGCCGATCCGCGCGATGACTCCTATCTCAACTGTTGCTCGTATTTCAAAGCAAAAATCGCTCGCTCGACTGCTCATATCTCAAAAATCTCGTATGTTAGGGCACTCCTATCTTGAGGTACCACTGTATATCCGTGTATGCTGTGTGTGTGTGTGTGTGTGTGTGTGTGTGTGTGTGTGTGTTTTACTCAATTGCGCTCTAATTGCTGAGGGCAGGCACTTGTTTGCTGGCTCCCTGTGCCTCCTCCCTCTTGCCCACACAGTGTCCTTCACGTGGTAGGCACTAAGAAATACTCTCTATGTGACCGAACCCTCCAGGAGCACTGACTCATGTCTGGGCTCTTCTGTGCAGAGGAACACCTGTGCCCTGTGAATGCCAAGACAGTGCTTAGAAGACCTAGTTTTGCATTAGAAATTTCCCGTAGCGTGGTTATTGCAAATTATGCTGGGGAAGCGAAAACCAAAAAGCGGTGTAAAAACATCTTATGTGAAATATTTTATTCATCGTTTTAAAAAATTAATCAGCAGCAGGAATTACTTCATTTGGCGGCTCTGATCGTTGCTGCTTCGCTTTCCAAGGTTCTGCAAGTTGGAGCGGTTCCCCGAGGGAAGGGCCGTTCAGAACAAAGCTCAAGGCGATCGGGCTTAGACAGGGGACCTGCTGACCGATGGGGCTCTGCCTCCACAGCAGGAGAAGCGCGGGTCAGGGGGGGAGGGAGGTGAGCTCCCCACTCCACTCTCCCATTCCTACTGGTGAACGTGCAGGTGTCTGCTGCGTGTCCTTGCCGTCCAGACCCTCCCAGAGCGGGTGGGGGACAGCATATCTGTGGTGGGGGTGGGGTCTATGCTGATTAACGCGGCTGGAGTGCAGGATGCCAGGGGAACCCCAGGGGGAGTGTGAGGAGAGACAGTCTGGAGAGGGGATGAGAACCCCTCTGAAAGACCCGGTGGGCTACATCACAGAGTGGAGTCTTAGGAGGAAAACAGGAAGGGCACTGGGAGTTTTCAGACTATTGTGAGGACTGCCATGACCATCAGCGTTGTAATCATTCTTGCCAGTAGCTCAGAGGCTGACCCACGGCGTAGTCCCCACAAAAGTACCCATCAGCCCCACCAAGGAAACACACACTAAGCTAGAAACACGTGCTTGTTAGGTAACCGTCGCAGAAAAGCCAGAATGAGAATACTCACAGACGCTTGCTAGGTACCAGTCACTGTGCTAAGTGATTTGTTAAAATGTGTGGACTCCATCTTCACCAGACCGGAAGTTGAGGTCCCTCAATTAGTAAGTGGAACGGGGCAGGCTGGGTCCGGACGCCTCAGCGATCACCCCATTTTCCACTTTCAACTAGGCTGTTGCCCCTTAAGCTGCTGTCACAGGGAAATTCTGAAGTCACTGCTGACCCTGGCGATGTGGACAGACTGCACGCAGGGTGTCACTGACAGGAGTGGCGCGCTAATGCTGGGGAGGCTGGGGGGTGAGCAGGCGCAGGGAAGGGACCCAAGAGAAAGGAAGGAGGTAGCAGGACCGGGTGACTCACACACATGTGAAAGCGCACACCGAACCCTGAGCACCAAGGCTGGGACCTGCTACTCTGATGTATCCAGATCCTATGGTATTTTTATTATCATCACTTGGATTATTCTCCAGGTTTAAGTCATTAGCTTTTCCTAATACATTCCATCAGGTAGCTGCCATTAAGCTCTTTTAGATTTTTTTAATTGATTTGAGAGAGTTAGAGAGAGGCATTAATTTGTTGTTCCACTTATGTATGCATTCATTAGTTGATTCCTGTATGTGCCCCAACATCGATTGGTTGCCTCCCGCACACATTCCTGCAGCCTCTCATATTGGGGTGACCCCCTAACCAACTGAGTGACCTGGCCAAAGTCACCCCAGCTTTTTTTTTTTTCAGAGAGGAAGGGTGAGGGAGAGAGACAGAAACATCAATGATGACAGAGAATCACCAATCGGCTGCTTCCTGCATGCCCCCCACTAGGGTTCGAGCCCGCAACCCAGGCATGTGCCTTGACCTGAATTGACCCTGGGACCCTTCAGTCCGCAGGCCGATGCTCCATCCACTGAGCCAAACCAGCCAGGGCCCAACTCAGCTTTTTTAATAATAAAAAGCAGCATATGAATGGCCCTTGGTGGATCATGCAGCATTCATTGTCAACTGCCTCCTTAGATCTTAAAGCAACCCTCCTGTACTAGTTTGCTGGCGCTGCCGTAACAAGGTACCGCCAACTGGGTGGCTTACCCCACAGAAACTGACTGCCCCGCAGTTCTGGAAATGAGCAGTCAGGGGTCGCCTGGGCTGGTTCCGAAGGGCCGTGAGGGAGCATCTCCTCCATGCTGGCCCCTGGCTGCTGGTGGCCTGCCAGCCGTCTTTGATGTCCCTGGTCTTCCAAATCTCTGCTTTCCGCTTCACCTGGTGTTTTCCCTGTGCACACATGTCTGTGTCCAAGTCTCCCCTTCTTACCCATCATTCTGGATCAGGGGCCCACTCTACTCCAGCACGACCTCATCTTAACTAATTACATCTGCAACAACCTATTTCCAAGTGAAGTCACTTTCTGAGGCACTGGGGGGGTTAGGACTTTACAATAAGAATTTGGGGGGGGGGGGCCGAGACCAGTTTGGTTCAGTGGATAGAGCGTCAGCCTGCAGACTGAAAGGTCCCAGGTTTGATTCCGGTCAAGGGCATGTACCTTGCTTGCGGGCACATCCCCAGTAGGGGGCATGCAGGAGGCAGCTGATTGATGTCTCTCTCTCATCGATGTTTCTGACTTTCTATCCTTCTCCCTTCCTCTCTGTAGAAAATCAATAAAATATTTTTTAAAAAAAGAATTTTTGGGGGGGACACCCTTCAACCCATGACACCTTTATAGCAGGTAAAGCAGGGATTACTCATGTTCCCATTTTAAAGATGAAGAAACTGAGTCTCAGGGAGTTGAAGGCAGGGCAATCCCAGGGTCACAAAGGCAAGTCTGGTGCCTCACCCAGTGGCTGAGAGAGCCAGAAGCACCTCTTGCTGTGAGTCCGTCTCGCTGTTCTCACACACGTGGCCCCCTAAGAACGGAGGCCGCAGCACGCGGTGTCAACAGAGAAGCGGTCACAGGCGGTCTCCCCTGGGAATCCATTGCAGCGGCCCCGTGGTAAAAGCTCCATTCTGCTTCTTCAAGTGCTGCCCCTCTAGCTGCACCCCCTGAGGGCCTGACCTCCGGGGGCTGTGTACCCAAACTGTTCCTTGTGCGGCTGTTGTTTCTCCCTGGGGCCCATCCCTGCGCCAAGGGGAGCTGGGCCCCACGAGCCTGTTCGGGGCAGGAGGCAGAATGCCCGTGTTTCCCCTTCTCGCTATGGCGCTGCTCTTTGCCTCCTTGTGCCTTTCTTTTGTCCCGCCTGTTGAGTAACATCGGGGGGGCTGTGGGCAGGGTGAGTTGCCAGCAGCGAGAGGGTGAGGATGGGGACACCAGCCTGATGACCTAGAGGCACCAGGGTGGGCAGCGATGGGCAAGTTTCCCAGGAGCTGCCCCAGCTCTGCCGCGCACCTCCTGCTCTGCCTGTCACGCTCCACAGCTAAAGCTGGTGGCCCCTGGGGTCCCCTGAACAGGGAGGAGCACCCCATCTGTGAGCCCCCACCCTTGGGAGACGGTGTGGGAAGTAGCCAAGTGCAGACTCCAGAGAGAGAGTCCAATCAGAGCTCGGCCGCTTTCCAGCCGCGTGAATACAGGGAAGATGCCTCACCTCAGTGCCACTGCCCCGTCAGTGAAAGGCAGCGGGTAACTTCGCTTACCGCACAAGGCTGGCATGTGGGGAAGTGATACCACCCCCGGATGCGCCTCGAACACGTCTGCCGCGTGACTCTGGCGCTCGGGAAATGTAAGCAACTCCGCCTTGTTTGTCTCCCAGATGTCATGTGGTAAGCTGGTCACTGAAAACTGGCAGGCTGCATTGTAAGAGGCTAACAGTGGCTACGCCTGGCTGATGGGATATTGGCTTATTTAACTTTTCATTTGTATTGAAAATTTGTATTTTCAGTTAATAAATAGGTATTAATTGTTAATAAGAGACAATAAGGTCCCGCCGAGGACCTGTGGGGCGCAGTGGACTAGGGAACGATGAGTACCAAGGGAACGTGACCACTGTCCACGTGTACAGTCTGTGGGAAGAGACAAAACAGGTAGGTGGATGCTCCCAGAGGGATGGGCAGCAGTGCCCAGGGTAGGCTGGGTGTGTGACCAGTGCTGCCCAGGTGGCATTGCACTACAGAGATACCATCAGTCTTGTCCCAACAGTCTCTGCGCCCGGTCTTCCCCGGTCTGGACACGGGAAAGGAAGATGCTACAGCAGTCAAATTAAGGGTTCACTCCTTGCACCTCCCTCGTGCCCCAGGGGGACGGGGCAGAATTGCTGAGATTCCTTCCCAAGATGCCTGTTTCTAGGAATGTGGTGAAGAGAAAGTTGAGGGGCTTTAGGGAGCACCCTCTGATGACAGATAAGAGCCCAGGTTGCAAATCAGCGTCTCACACGGAATTAAGTAACTTGCTGTGTCTCTGTCTCTCCCTAGCATCATTAGCATCATCATTGTGCTGGCTGGAGCAATTGCCCTCATCATCGGTTTTGGTATTTCAGGTACGTGATTTCCTGCATCACCACAAGCCGTTCACCCCCTCATCGTTGAGCCCCCCCCCCTCCCCAAGCACTCCGTGTGGCAGAAGGGAGAGAGCGCGGCTTGTGGACCAGAAAGCCCCCTCCTTGCTTGGCTGTATTCTCTTCGCATTAGTCACCCCTCTCTGTGGGCCTCAGTTTCCCCATTTGCGGAGTGGAGAGAGCAGTGTCTGCGTCACCAGGTGGTTGAGAGAACCAACTGGAATGTTCACCAGAGAGTTCTATCGACCAGACCGTGCTCGGGGGGTCCTGGGGTCATGGGTGAAGTGCTACAGGGCTGAGCCGTTCCCTCAATGGCTCCTTGGCAGTGAAGCCTCAGCCGACCTGTTGAGGAATTTCAGGTCTTTGCACCCAGGGGTCTCAAGGAAAGAGCAGACTGGCTGTGGCTTGTCGTTCCATGCAGTCTCATGCAGGAAACATGGATGGTGCGTTTCAGCTGGCAGCTGCGAGGAATGGTCTTTCCTTCCTCTGCTGTGTCTCAAAGGCATCCGTTATTTAAGCCGCATTAATTAAGACCCCGGGTGAGCTGGCCAGCAGCCGTCTGGGCTGAGGCGAGCGCTCTGCTCCGTTTCCCTGCAGCTGGCTGACTCAGGCCAACAGTATGTGGCCAGAGCTGTCACTTCAGAACGTTGTGGCTTCAGCCGCCTGCTCCCTGTCACTCTTCTCCACTTCTCCGCGGGCGTGCTGGGCGTGCTGCCATCCCGGGTGGCCGCTAAGGAGGGAGAGGCCGGGGAAAGGCCCCGGACCCTGCCTGGTCCCTGTGCTGTCGCGCACTCATCACTGGATGACGTGGAGCAGCTGTGTGGGGTGGGAGAGCTGGGCATCAGACGGAGACGCGCTCATCTCTGGTCTGCCACCAATGGCGTGTGTCCATTTGGGGATAACTTCACTTTCCAGACAGTGTCCTCACCAGTCAGGGAGTCAGAGTAGTAGATGACAAAGTATGTGTACAGTGCCTGGCACGTGTGTGTAACAGGTGGCTGCCATTAGTATGTATGGTGACACCACCAGTGCTATGTATTCAGAGTTTGCTGGGATTGATGCTTTCATACGCCGCCTCCTGAGACTTGCACAATTCCTGGCCACAGCGAGGCAGGCCCCTCTGAAGTTAGGGGGGCCAGGGCAGAAAGCCACAGGACCCAAGGTCTCCATCTTTGGACACGGGGTCAACGTTCCTCAGTAAGCCAGTCAGGTATGTGCTGATGGCACCAGAACAGGAGCATTAAACAAATTGTTTGGAACAAAATTTATTATGTTAAAAAACTGTAGTCACCTGAGAATATGAACAGCTCTTGGCTTTTCTTACCTTTGTTTTATGGGGGGGTAGGGGGTGGGAAAGGGGGTGTTTGTTTGTTTTAATATATTTTATTGATTTTTTACAGAGAGGAAGGGAGAGGGATAGAGAGTTAGAAACATCGATGAGAGAGAGACATCGATCAGCTGCCTCTTGCACACCTCCTACTGGGGATATGCCTGCAACCAAGGTACATGCCCTTGACTGGAATCGAACCTGGGACCTTTCAGTCCAGTCCACAGGCCGATGCTCTATCCACTGAGCCAAACCGGTTTCAGCGTTTTATGGTTTTTAATTGTTTCTCTATTTATAAGAGGGGAGGAGGCTCTCTACATATCTCAGTCCGGCCCTGGATATCAGCGAAACCTGGGAGAAAGCGCACAGGCTTAGCACCAGAGAAGATGGAGCTTAACACTAGCTCTACCACTCGCTGCAGAAAGGGCTTTGGGAAGCCGTTTAATCCCAAGAGCCTCCTTCTCCTCATTCACAAAATGATCGCTCTTCCCTCCCGGGGTTTGATCAGGCTGAAAATGAGTGACTATAAGGAAAGTATTTAGTAAACTGTTTCTCTCCTCCTGGCACTCTAATCCAATCTTTCCAAATGGTTCTAGTTAATAGCAGTTATCAATACCACGATGGAAGGTTTAACATGGGGCAAATCAGGTACTATAGGAAGCTCTTTACCTGCGTGATAGCATTTAGACCAGTGGTTCTCAACCTTTCTAATGTCGTGACCCTTTAATACAGTTCCTCGTGTTGTGGTGACCCCAACCATACTTCATAACTGTAATTTTGCTATTGTTATGAGTTATAATGTAAATATCTGTGTTTTCCGATGGTCTTAGGCGACCCCTGTGAAAGTGTCATTGGACCCCCAAAGGGGTCGCGACCCACAGGTTGAGAACCACTGATTAGACCATTGAGGGAACTACTGCTATTAAACATCTTCATTTTATAGATGAAAAAGCTATGGAATAAAGAAGTTAGAAAACGCCCTAATCAGTTTGGCTCAGTGGCTAGAGCGTCAGCCTGTGGACTCAAGGGGCCCAGGTTCGATTCCGGTCAAGGGCATGTACCTGGTTGCAGGCACATCCCCAGTAGGGGGTGTGCAGGAGGCAGCTGACCGATGTTTCTCTCTCATCGTTGTTTCTAATTCTGTCCCTCTCCTTTCCTCTCTGTAAAAAAAATCAATAAAATATTTTTAAAAAAAAAGAAGTTAGAAAACTTGCTCAAGTAAGTGGCAGAGCTGGGATTTGAACCCAGACTGCCTGATACCTGTGCCTTGTTCTCAAACACTCTGCTCTGCTGCTACTTCCCTCCCGTGTGCCTTTATCTAGTCCAGCCCAGCATCCTTTCTAGTTTCTTCTCACAGAAGCAATGAGAGTGGGACTCACAGGTGCCACCCCAGGCTCCACAGGCACAGGTGTATACCTCTATGTTTCCACCTTTAAGCCATGTGCTGTAGTGCCCATCTGGACAGCTGGATTCCAGCAGATGCTGAGTGACCATCTGCTGAAGGCTTCCAGTATGCTGTCCCTGCTACTGGACACTACAGAACTTGGCTTACTGAGTCCTTTCAAAGGGGAATTCATTTCTCAGGTTTTATCCGGTGTGGTTGGGCACCCCAGAAACACAGTTTCTGTCAAGAATCCTTGCCTTGTGTTACCTGAAACCTCATTTTCCCAGAGGCAACTGAATGGTGCTCAGATTTCACTTGCTCCCCTGTGAGAGTCATTCATTTTCAGTAAGTGACTGGTCTTCCAGCTTTAAAGGAATTGGATGGGATTTTAAGAGGCCAATGAAATCCTTAAAATATGTGCCTGTTTAAATTAACAGAATTCTCTATTACTAGATAGCTGCTTTGCCCAGCCGGGTTAGCTTGGTGGCTGAACGTTGACCCATGAACCAGAAGGTCATGGTACGATTCCTGGTTGGGACACATGCCCAGGGTTGAGGGCTTGATCCCCAGTAGGGGGTGTGCAGGAGGCAGCCAATCAATGATTCTCTCATCATTGATGTTTCTCTCTCTCTCTCTCTCTCTCTCTCTCTCTCTCTCTCTCTCTCTCTCTCTCTGTCTCTCTCTCTCCCTCTCTCTGAAAACCAATGAAAACATGTTTTTAAAAAACAGCTGCTTTTAACTCACCTCCTACAGCCCTGTGGCTCACCAAATCACCAAACCCCCTAGTGGTTAAAAGGCCTGGAGCAGCGGTTCTCAACCTGTGGGTCGCGACCCCTTTGGGGGTCGAACGACCCTTTCACAGGGATCGCCTAAGACCAGTGGAAAACACCTATTTCCCATGGTCTTAGGAACTAACACACCGCTCCTCGGTGTAGCAAAATGTAGCAATGTAGTTTACTGTTGTCATATGAAGACTGTTACCCATGCTACAGCACAATTCAAGACAAAATTACATTTATTTGTAATTAGAAATAAATATTTCACAATATATAATTACATATTGTTTTTGTGATTAAGCACTATGCTTTAATTATGTTCAATTTGTAACAATGAAAATACATCCTGCATATCAGATATTTACATTACAGTTCATAACAGTAGCACAATGACAGTGATGAAGTAGCAACGGAAATAATTTTATGGTTGGGGGTCACCACCACATGAGGAGCTGTCTTAAGGGGTCGTGGCCTTAGGAAGGTTGAGAACCACTAGCCTGGAGAGTCATATCACACCCATCTGTGTTTCCTAGAGCACAGCTCCTTGCGCCAGTATTTGTCTGCAAGTTTATATATAGATTTCTTCTTGGGAGAAGCAATATTTACTTACTGTTGCTTGCATATTAAATTTTAATTTTTCCCTTTTTGTCACCATTTATTCACCTAACAAGTAAGTATTTATTGGCTGTTTTCTGGGTACAAAACAATGGCTTGGTCCTCGCGGTTTTTGAAGATCTCACGGGCCTTTATTCCTCCTCTTGACTTGACATGGGGAGGGTGGGATTTAATCAGCATTACGCTCATTCCATCTGCCACATCTGCAAGGAGCCTTAAGTGGTCTGGAGCCCGCAGGGTCCCTGGGGCTCCCTCGGCTGCTACTTCTGCTCATTAAGTTCTCTAAAAGCGAGTTCAACAAGTCCTCCACCGTGGGCTCAAGGCCAACGCATTACAATTAATCCAGTAACACAACTAACGAACTCAGATATGTCATTACCATTTCATGCTCTCCATCCACTGTGCTAATGATGTATTTTTCCTGAGAAGTGATTTTTCAAATCAACTTTAATGGCACTTTATAAACTACAGTCAAATTCACCTTTGCTCTAATATAGTTACATTTGCCTCATGGTTTTATTGAGGATCTCTGTGTATTTTCATTTCTATATACATATATATCAATGATGAGAGAGAATCACTGATCAACTGCCTTCTGCACATCCCACATTGGGGATCAAACCCCCAACCCGGGCATGTAACCTAACCAGGAATTGAACCTCGACCTCCTGGTTCACAGATCAATGCTCAACCCAGAGTCACACTGTCCAGACTCATTGCCTCCTTTTTCAGGGGCTCACATTTCCCCCAAATTTAGAAGTGGTAATCCTGCCAAATGTTCCTCACTCCTACAATCATTTTGGATAGAACTGTTAAACAGTCCCTTGCTTTCTTCTGACTCCCATTCATTTACTCATTCACTGAACAGATACATGTATTTTTGCTCGGGCTGCCATAACAGAACACCACACGCCTGGTCTTTCCGTGGCAGAAGTTCATTTCCTCACAGTTCTGGAGTTGGCAAGTCCCCTCGGCCCCTGGTGGCCCGTCTGTCTCTAAGGCAGCGGTTCTCAACCTGTGGGTCGCGACCCCTTTGGGGGTCGAATGACCCTTTCACAGGGGTCGCCTAAGACCATCAGAAAATGCAGATATTTACATCACGATGCATCACAGTAGCAAAATTTCATGGTTGGGGGTCACCACCACATGAGGAACTGTATGCAAGGGTCGTGGCCTTAGGAAGGTTGAGAACCACTGCTCTAAGGCTTCCATCCGAGGGAGGGTGATCTGCTTGGCTCTGCTGACTCCTTCAAATATTAATCTCACCCGGAAACATCCTCACAGACACACCCAAAGGGTCTGACAAGATGTCTGAGCGCTCTGTGGCCCAGTAAAGGCGACACGCAAAACTAATCATCACAGCGGTGTAGGAATTACACATACTATGATTTAAACAGTTCCTGCCCTTGAAAAGCCTGCAGATAGTCCCGGATAGAGCCTGGAGACCAGGTAGAGGGAGACAGCTGCTGTAATGAAGGCACCGGAAGGTGTTCAAGGAGAGTAAAGAGAGAATCTGCTCATTTTGGTGGATCAAAGGAGGGTTTCCTGAGGGCTGCCATCCGAACAGCCCTGAATATAAGCAGAACTTGGATAGCAGCTGCTAAGAGAGGAGGGAACTCTAAATTGGAGGTGCAAGAGGAACAGGGGTGTGAAAATAACAGTGTAATTGGGATAACCACTACTGGCCTGGGATGTTTGGGATATTAGTCTGTCAAATAAAAAAAAAATCATTGAGCCGAGACCGGTTTGGCTCAGTGGATAGAACGTCAGCTTGCGGACTAGGGGGTCCCGGGTTCAATTCCGGTTGGGGGCATGTACCTTGCTTGCAGGCACATCTCCACTGTGGGGCGTGCAGGAGGTGGCTGATCGATGTCTCTCTCTCTCTCTCTCATCGATGTTTCTGACTTTCTATCTCTCTCCCTTCCTCTATGTAAAAAATCAATAAAATATTTTTTTTTAAAAAATCATTGAAAACAAGTTAAATCTTTAAAGCAGTGCCACGGCGGGGGGAGGGGTGTTTCACATTCATATCTCACAGCAAAACTTCGCACCGTCCTCTCCCGTGACTTCTCTCCCAACCTCCCACCTGCGTGGCCATGCGTGGCAGCTGTTCCCGCCTCCATTCCCTGCACTCTCAGCCTCCAAACGTCCCCCCAATCCAGCCTGTGCACCTTATCCTTTTTCTCCCATCAGTAGCTCTCTGTTCTTTCTCATATAACCCCACCTAGCTTAGCTTCTGCATGTCTGTCCCTCATCCATTACCTTCTTCTACTTTATAAAGGCCTCGGGGCCCAGCTAGACAATTCCCGTCCCTTGTGGGCAAGCGAGACTCTCCTGATGTTCATAATGTTACCTCTGACATTTGAAAAATAGCAAGCGTGCTTGTGTATTGTTCCACTGAAAGCAGAAAATCAATACATCACTTGATATGAACAGACAATAAAGACTATGAAAGACTGCAGGGCGGGATGAGGGTGGAGAGGTAGCAATGAATGAGCATTTCCTATGTGCCAGGCGGTATTTAGGTCTGAAGGCCATGCTTGGCTCCACAGTCCTTGGGAGCCATCGAAGACTAATGGTTAGAAAACTCACGTGTTCATCCTATTCTCTAAGCTCTCCCTATAAGACTGACGCGTGTAAAATATACTGAATGGAGGCAAAGGCAAGAGGGAGGAATAGCAATACGGGAGCTGAGAAGGCTCAGCACACATTTTCCTGGCCTTGAGGAGGAGAGGTTAGTGAAGACCATTTTAAATATAAAGTAGTGAAGGATACTCCGAGATGGGGAGGGAACGCGACCTGAAGATCCTCAGATCTAAGACAGCTCTGGGGATGGGGGCTCGCTCTTCATCTTTCTTTCATGGTCTTTCTCCCCTCCCCCTACTTTTTGTGTCTGGCCCACTCTCCTCTGGGGCTCAAAGATTCATCCTCACCTCGACTTCACATCCATCCCCCAGAAGGAGCCTCTCAAGAAGATTCTGTTCGTTAAATCAGTCCTACAGGTGTCCCCAGTCAGCAGCCCCCGTGCCGGAAGAAGAGCTGGTCAGTCCTTCATGGACTGAGTGGGCTAGCAGCTGGGCAAGTGCAGAAAGGCCGTGGGCACAGCTGGCAGCGCGATTCATATTCTCTCGGTGATGTGTTTGAAGAGGAGGGGATATCTTCTATCTTGGGCCAAAAAATAACTTAATTAAGTCTCATTCTTCATGATGCCATAGCTGACACTATACCCTCGACCGAGTCACTTATCGTCTCTATGCTTAGCTCCTTCATCATTCAAATGGAGATAAAAGTAGCAGCACTTCAGAATCTAACATTCCTCAGCATTCCTCGTCACATTTGGTTAACATGAGGTTTCACTCCCACACCATATTTCTGGTTAACGAAGAAGAACAATACTTTGTATGTGTAATTACAATTTTCAAGTCAAGTTCCTAATCATTTGATTTGATCCTTAGAGGAAACCCGTTAAGATAGGCAAGAGAGATATCATGACCGCCATTTTTCTGAGATCCAGAGAGGTGACGTGGCTTATTCAAGGTCACACAGATACTACGTGACAGTGCCAGGACTTGAGTTCTCATCTTTAAACCCCAAATCCCATACGTTCTCCACTCACTGTCTCTCCAGAATTGGGTGACTTGGTCCTAAAAAGCTATTATTTATTTTAGGTCGCTGTAGTCATAAAAACAAACTGTCTTCCTGCTCTTTCTTTTTTTTTTTTTTTAAATATATTTTATTGATTTTTTACAGAGAGGAAGGGAGAGGGATAGAGAGTTAGAAACATGGATGAGAGAGAGAGACATCGATCAGCCACCTCCTGCACGCCCCCTACTGGGGATGTGCCCACAACCAGGATACATGCCCTTGACCGGAATCGAACCTGGGACCTTTCAGTCCCCAGGCTGCCGTTCTATCCACTGAGCCAAATCGGTTTCGGCTTCCTGCTCTTTCTATCCATCCTATGTCTTCTTCCCTATGCCTCCCCTGTTCTTCTGTCTTTCTAACTCTCTGGCTTTTGGCGATGAAGGTTTTGGTGACCGACGTTCCGAAGCTTTCCTTGGCATTAACCCTTGCTCCCCTAAATTGCAGGCACACACTCCATCTCGGTCACGACTCTCACCTCGGCGGGGAACATCGGGGAGGACGGAATCCTGAGCTGCACCTTCGAACCTGACATCAAACTTTCGGACGTCGTGATACAGTGGCTAAAGGAAGGTGTGATGGGCTTGGTCCACGAGTTCAAAGAAGGCAAAGATGACTTGTCCGACCAGAATGAGATGTTCAGAGGCCGCACCGCAGTGTTTGCTGACCAAGTGAGAGTTGGCAATGCTTCCCTGAGGCTGAAAAATGTGCAACTCACAGATGCTGGCACCTATAAGTGTTACATCATCACTTCCAAAGGCAGGGGGAACGCTAACCTTGAGTATAAAACTGGAGGTAAGCTATTTTTAGGCAGAGGGAAAGAAAGGGCCAAAAGCTATGGGAGGCCAAAGAGCGGTGAGCTGATGAAATATCCTGCTTTTATGCTCATGAGTGATTAATAATCAGACAAGACCCTCCAAGTCTGTCAGCAACCACGCTTGCTGTCCAAGGCCCACACCGCCTCCAAAAGTAGCTCCTTCTATTAGGTCTTCAAATCTTTTGTTCTGAACTCTAGCTTCTTCTGAATTTTCACATATATTATTTAAATGATATAGTGTAGTGACAGGTGAATACTGCTTTTTCCTTCTCTCTCTCTCTTCCCTAACTCTGTTCTTCAGGTAACAAAAAGATATAAAGTTCAGGAGGCTTCACAGGTTCCTGGGGAAACACCTAATTTCCCTAATGGGTATGCTTTTTAAAATATATATATATTTTATTGATTTTTTACAGAGAGGAAGAGAGAGGGATGAGAGAGAGACATCGATTAATTAAGTCTCATTCTTCACGCCCCCCACTGAGGATGTGCCCGCAACCAAGGTACATGCCCTTTACCGGAATCGAACCTGGGACCTCTCAGTCTGCAGGCCGACGCTCTATCCACTGAGCAAACCGGTTTCGGCTGGATAAATTTTTTTTTTTAATCACTGGAACTCCTCTTACTTGGAGAATTTACCTGTTGTAACAATTAAACCTCGAACTTATGTCTGTGGAGTTGGTGATATGGGCCAGAATTGTGATGTTCAACAATACCATGAGCAGATCATTATTTGCATCTACAGTACAATGGGCCATACCCAGAGAGCCCGCTGGGGAAGTGAAGTTCTGAGTCACCTCGATGATAGAAATCACGGTGTATTTAAGACCTCGTACTTCAAAGGCCATATTGTCTTCTCTTTCTGACCTTGACATCAGCCCTTTCTGACCTTCAACCCTGCAGCCTTCAGCATCCCAGAGATGGACGTGGACTATAATGCCAGCTCAGAGAGCTTTCGCTGTGAGGCTCCCCGGTGGTTCCCGCAGCCTACGGTGGTCTGGACATCCCAGGTGGACCGAAGAACCAACTTCTCCGGAGTCTCCAATACCAGCTTCGAGCTGAATTCTGAGAATGTGACCATGAAGGTTATATCTGTGCTCTACAATGTCACCATCAACAACACATACTCCTGTATGATTGAGAACAACATTGCCAAGGCCACGGGGGATATCAAGGTGACAGGTGGGTCCCTTCATGCTTTTTTTGTATGGGTTTATTGGGGTGAGAATTAAATCTAAATTAAAATATAATTTCTATAACTGATGTACGAGAGCACAGAAAGCTCTGGAGTCCTTCTCTTCATGGAGACCTAGATAATAATTCCAGTTGGGATTACACTACAGAAGAAGACTAATACAAAACAATATTGATGGCATAATAGGTCAAAGATGGAACTAGGCTTCATCTCATACACCTTCTGACTGTATTTCGGGTTCTGAGGTCCGAACTCAGCAGGACTGTGTTGGTGAAGCAGCAGGATGTGATGATCACTTGACATCTCTGATATATTCAACTAGTGAGCTAGATGCCAAGTCCCCAACACTGGTTTGGTTCTAGCCTGCCTTTTAGAAGGCTTTCAATGTGAAGACGGAAGGTCTTAGAGTCTGCCTTCATCTTATTCGGCCCTTCTCTCCTGAGTCAGCTCCTGCTCCTGCTAACAGGGCCCAGGACTACCCGACAGCTCTAGTTTGAACTGGCCTCCCAGGCCGAGAAGACCGGGAGCCCAGCACTCCCTGCATTGCTCTATTGCATCCAAAACCTAGGGTTGAACTAGCATCAAAGAAATGCATAGACGGCACTATAACTTTTTTTTTAATATATTTTATTGATTTTTTTACAGAGAGGAAGGAAGAGGGATAGAGAGTTGGAAACATCGATAAGAGAGACATCAATCAGCCGCCTCCTACACGCCCCCTAATGGGAATGTGCCCACAACCAAGGTACATGCCCTTGACCGGAATCGAACCTGGGACCTTTCAGTCCGCAGACCGATGCTCTCTCCACTGAGCCAAACCGGTTTTAGCTGAACTATAACTTTTAAAACCATCCCTCTTGGGGCTAAAATGAATTCAATTTGAGTGAGTTGTAGGAATTCTTTTGCATCCTAGATGGGAAACATTTATCGGACATATGATTTGCAAATATTTTATCTCATTCCACAGGTTTTTAAAGGTATACTTTATTTATTTACTTTACAATATTTTTACTGATTTTTGAGAGAGAGAGAGAGAGAGAGAGAGAGAGAGAGAGAGAGGGGAAGGGAGAGGGAGAGTAACATTGCTAGGATGCCTCCTGTACCCACCCTGACTGGGAATCAAAACTGCAACCTGGGTATGTGCCCTGACTGGGTATTGACCTGGTCACCTTTCAGTGCATGGAACAATTCTCAACCAACTGAGCCACACCGGCCAGGGCAGAAGAATGCTTTTGATAGAATAGGAAGGCATGAAGTCAGGAGCCTATGTCAATGTCCAAGGGAGAAATTAGGAGGGTCTTAATGGGGGCAGTGGCAATGGGAAAGAATCAAAAGCCAACGGAGAAAATAATCTACAGGCTTTAGGGACACAAATGTGAAGAGAAAGAGCAAGTCAAATGGGTGTGATATTTCTACCCTGTTTGCTTAGGGGGTTAATAACACTGCCAACAAACAATTAAAATACAGAAGCAACAGTTTAGGGGAAAAAAAGATGGGGATTTTAGAGATGTTGAGCTGAAAGTCCCCCTTGTTTACTAGGCAGAAGTGTCCAATGGTTAGCACATGACCCAGCATATGAGTGAGGGCTGTTGGGAGAATGCTCCATCCCTATTCCACATACTTCCTCCCATGAGAAGAGATCCCAACCAATCAAACCCTTCTAGCCTCTCTGTTTGCCCCTCTTTCATGCCTCATCAGAGAAGCAGGAGTTGCTAATTTATCTGATGGGTGAGTTTATTAGAAGAAGCCGAACTTAAGAAGCTCTGCTCCTTCTTTTTTCTTATCTCTCTAGCTACCCTCAGGAAGTATAATTTCTACTCTGCCCTTCCCAGCCATCAATTTTTCAGGGCAGAATTTCTTCTGAGCAGACAAAGCTTCATCCTGTATCAGATTGGTTAGTAATGAAAGTGATATTTTGGTCTTCCAGTTGCCTCACTCTTTTTTTTTTAATTTAATAAATCTTTATTGTTAAATTATTACAATTGTTCCTCATTTTCTTCTTCTTTCTCTTCTTAAAGAATACTTTCAGTATTTCATTTAATACTGGTTTGGTGGTGATGAACTCCTTTAGCTTTTTCTTACCTGTGAAGCTCTTTATCTGACCTTCAATTCTGAATGATAGCTTTGCTGGGTAAGGAATCTTGGTTGTATGTTCTTGCTATTCATCACTTTGAATATTTCTTGCCACTCCCGTCTGGCCTGCATAATTTCTGTTGAGAAATCCGCTGACAGTCATATGGGTGCTCCCTTGTAGGTATTTAACTGTTTTTCTCTTGCTGCTTTTAATATTCTCTCTTTGTCTTTTGCCCTTGGCATTTTAATTATGATGTGCTTAGTGTGGTTCTCTTTGGATTCCTTTTGTTTGGTGTTCTGTGTGCTTCCTGGACTTGTAAGTCTATTTCTTTCACCAGGTTTAGGAAGTTTTCAGTCATTATTTCTTCAAATAGATTTTCAGTATCTTGCGCTCTCTCTTCTGGAACCCCCATAATTCTGAAGTTGGTACACTTGAAGTTGTCCCAGAGACTCCTTACACTATCTTCATATTTTTGGATTTTTTCTTGTTGCTTTTCCAATAAAGTGTTTTTTGCTTCTTTGTTTTTCAAATCCTTGACTTGATTCTTGCAATCCTCTAGTCTGCTGTTAGATCTCAGTCAGTGTATGCTTAATTTCTAGTTAGTCCTTTTTCATATCCTCAAGAGTTTCGCTAAATTTATCGGCCTTTTCTAGGAAGTTCTTGAAAAACCTTTTAACCACGGTTTTGAACTCTATATCCAGTCATTTGCTTTCCTCCATTTCTTTCATTTGTGATCTGTTTCTTTGTCTCTGCATCTTGGCTGCTTCCCTGAGTTGATAAAGTGGCTTTGTGTGCTAGGTGTCCTATAGGGCCCAGTGGCTCAGCCTCCCCAGTTACCTGAGGTAAACACTCTTGGTGCACCCCTTTGTGGGCTGTGTGCACAGTCTTGTTGTAGTTAAGCCTTGATTGTTGTTGGTATCACTGGGAGGAATTGACCTCCAGGCCAACTGGCTGTGAGGATCAGTTGTGTCTATGCTGGGAGAACTTCTGTGCTGGAGACACCTTTATGAGACCAGACTTGCAAAGCCTCTGTGCTCAGCTTGGATGGGGCGGAATCTCAGGTTGGAGTGGAATCTCAGGTTGGAGCAGACAGCCCTATGAAGCCCCTGGGTCTCAGTGTCCCACAATAATCTTGGCAAGCACCTCTGAGAGAAAGCCGCCCTGGAGTTTTGCCTGCTGCCAGATGGTCCAGTTTCTCCATGAATGAGTCTGGGTCCCCAGTTTCTCGCCTGGAATTGGAGTTCAGAGCAGTCAGGAGCTTTTGTCTCCCTCCCGCTTGAGAAAGCCAGCTGCACACTCAGCCGCCAGTCCTCTCCATGCATGCCTCTGGGCCTCTGCCTTCCGCAGCTCCCCTGCGTGTGCTTTTCTCTTTTCTAACAGTCCAAAATTCACCCCGTATGAGTCTGGGTCCCCAGGGTCTCGCCTGGAACTGGAGTTCAGCGCAGTCGGGAGCTTTTGTCTCCCTCCGGCTTCAGAAAACCATCCGTGCACTCAGCCGCCAGTTCTCTCCGCATGCACGTCTCATTACCTCTGCCTCCTGCAGCTCCTCTGAGTCTCAGCGTGCTTTCCTCTTTCCTTCTAGTTGTAGAATTTCCACTCAGCCAGCCTTCCTGTGGTTCTGGATGATGTCTGCCCTGTCTTTTAGTTGTAGTTTTGAAATTGTTGTGCAAGGCAGCAGTTTAGGTGTTCACCTACGCTGCCATCTTGGTTTTCCTTTGCCTCCCTCTTTTTGTCCTGCTCTTCAACTGATTCAGAACTCAGCTGTAAAAAAGGGTATTATTGCCGAGACCAGTTTTGCTCAGTGGATAGAGCGTCGGTCTGCAGACCAAGAGGTCCCAGGTTCGATTCTGGCCGGGGGCATGTACCTTGCTTGCGGGCACATCTCCAGTGTGGGGTGTGCAGGAGGCGGCTGATCGATGTCTCTCTTTCATAGATGTTTCTGACTTTCTATCACTCTCCCTTCCTCTCTGTCAATAAAATATATTTTTTTAAAAAGGGTATTATTTATTGGGCTCCTTTGCACTCCAACAGTAGGTGTTCAAAACTTAATAATTATGTTTTCAACTGACACAGTAGCAACTGAATCCAGATGTGAAACTCACGACAAAGTTCAAAATAAGGGGATGGATTTGGAAATTATCAACTTAATGGAAGTAATATTTAATTAGGCTTGAGCAAGATTACTGTTGTTATTTTTTACAGCTAATATTTATTGAGTGCTTACTTATGTGCCAGGTACGTTCCAAGTTCTTTAGTGTATTAACTCATTAATCCTCCTAAGAAGTGGGTTATTATTTTAGTCCTACTTTATAGATGAAGAAATGGAAACACATATAGATTAACTAAAGTCACCCAGCTAGTAAGTGTCAGAGCCAAAATGAACTAAATGAGATTGGACTGTTGAGGGGAAAAACAGAGTAATTGAATTTCTTCACTTCTCTTTCTTACTTCAAAATGAGAACAATACTTTCTCATCGCTTTGCAATGATGTCAAGAAAGCGAGTATCACTGAACCTATAAAGGTCATTGCCGAGAGGGGAAAAATGTCTCTGAAACCAAGGACTGGCCTTGGCTATTTATTCAGCCATTCTTTATTTGGTCGCCAATTATTATCTCTTTATTGGTATCATTTGTCATTTGGCTGCGTGCTTACTGGAGTGGGTCATGGAAGAGAGCTTCCTTTGAAGAAAGGGAAAGTGGATAATGCGGTACAAGTTGCCTCCCAGTTGGGTACAAGTTTTAGGAACAACTTGCTGTTTTCAGGGTACTTTTCCCTGCTAACCACCATATGAAGAAGATATGCAGCTTCCCCTCCCTGACCCTGAACTTGTTCTCTCCCTTTACAGACTCGGAGATTAGAAGGCGGAGTCACCTAGAGCTGCTGGACTCAAAGGCCTCCCTGTGTGTCCCTTCCTTCTTGGCCATCAGCTGGGTCCTCCTACCTCTCTCCTCTTCCCTGGTCCCCAAATAACGTGCCTTGGCCACACAGAAACATGCCAAGTCATTAGCACAGCAGGTGAGATGAGTCCCGCATGGGGTGGGGGATCTATTGTGTGTGTGCCTGTGTTGCTAACAAGATCAAACCGCTCCAGCATCATCTCTGAGGGTGATGATCCCTTCCCTGAAGGAGAGACTCAAGCCATCTCCTTCCCCTCAGCCACCTAGGGTACCATGTGGCCTTGGTAGAACATCATCAACATACAGAAAACAAGGCCGTTCCTGAATAAGCAATGCACTCACCCGGTGGCAGGGGGAGGTTCTGTTCTCAATAAATGGTTGTAATGGCTGTTATTTTCAGGATCCCAGGAATCTGCAGAATGATTTCACCACGAGATCTGACCTAGTTTTCTATTTCTTGGGGGAAATGAATTCATGCCTACAAGCCTGGCGTGAATACACAAGATCAAGAAGCAAAAAGAAGCCAAAAACCACCCACTGAAGACTCCAACCTGAACAAGATTAATCCATCTTCAAAGACATGTATTCAAAGTTGGGAAAAATAATCCCTCTGAACTCGAGAAGTGTGTTAAGACTGCTAAGTAAAATGCATGTGGAGACAAGTGTACCTCCCTCCTCCCACCCCCACCCCCCACTATATCTCAGGGACCTCCCCTCACCCCTCCCCATTTGGGGAGTGAGAGGGTGAGCTGCTGTAGCTCCCCGTCTCTGGATCGTCAGCTCTCCTGCTGTAATGTCCCTCCCAGAAAGTTTCAGTTGCAGTGTCCACGCTTAAACGCCCGTGGAAACAGAGGTGGCTGCATCTTAGAGGTCGGCCAAATGACTCCCCTGTCACTAGGATGCTTCCAAACGTGCCTGGCACCTCTTCCCACCCGACAAACGCTGGATAAGTGTGGGACGCGACTGTCATTTTAACGTCATCGTCGGGTGCCATTTTCCAAATGATCTGAGTACCTTCTTTTCACCAACAAACATGCCCTATGATTTCTCAGGTGATGGTTAGCCTTGAGGGGGCTCGGAAAGGCCTCCCATCTTGACCACAGGGGCGTTAAGTCACCACCAGGTCGCAGGCTTGTGCTCTCCAGCCTGCGGGGCCTGCGAGGACCTCAGGTCTCAACAGCTTCTAGAGCAGTGAGAGTCACTCGACCGGACTCATCCTGCACACCCCCTGGGACAGTTAGAAATGTTTGGAGACTTTAGCTGTCACGATTTGGGGGGCAGGGGGAGGGGCGCTCCTGGCATCTAGTGAATAGAACTCAGCACCCTATAACCCCCAGGACATCCACCCACCACAAAGAATTATCCAGCCCGGTGTGTCCATCATGCTGAGGTTAAGTAACCCTGATGCGGAATAGGAAAGGATCTTAAACAGGGGCATTAGCCTCTGTGGTGGAGGCTGCTGTCTCAGACCAGAGAGCCCCAACTCAGCTGGGGGCCACCAGGACTTTCTGATGGGTTACCTGCAGCTGTTGAGCTTCTGAGTTCCTTCCCCTTAATTTTTCTCTACAAATACAGTGGTACCTCGAGATACGAGTTTAATTCGTTCTGTAACCTTGAGGCATGGGAAACTATGAGATGCTCGAGTCGAGATAAACTGGTGGGTCGTGTGCAGCCGGCCGATCCACGCGATGACTCCTATCTCAAATGTTGCTCGTATTTCAAAGCAAAAATCGCTCGTATCTCAAAAATCTCGTATGTTAGGGCACTCGTATCTCGAGGTACCACTGTAAAGGTATATAAGAGACCTGCTTGAGTCCCATCTCAAGTTCTCCCGCTCTGAATTTAGAGCTCAGAAGCCTGCCTCGTCGCATTTAAATTGAGACAACAAAACCATGCGCCTTCCTTGAAGCTCACAGAGAAATCTGGAAGCAGGGACAATACACCTTTGAGAGGAGGCCCTGAGGAGCGAGGCCTCGGTAGGAGAGACTATTTCGTTCCCAGCCCCCTCCCCACGCCTTCCACGTGTAGACTACCGCCTCCCCGGCACTTTGACCCACCACGTCTGTATTACATTTTGTTATAGAAAACTTGATTGTTTCGTTGTGATCGCTCAGGAGAATGATTAAATATACATTTCCTATACAGCTGTCAGCCTGGCGTGTCAGAGAACGTGCGTGTAAGGGAAGATGAATAAAAAGTCGTAGATCAGGTTCTAAAGCTGAGGGCCGTGCCTATGACAGGTGTTCAATAACTGTCTGTTGAGGGAACGGGTCAATGAATGGGAGGACAGGGGAGGAGCCTGCGAGCAGGGGCCGGGGGGCCGGGGCTAGTTCCTTAAAGAAACTCCACGAGGCCCGCCAGCCTGGCATGTCTCCATCCGGGAAAGTAAATGCTGACGGCGGGCTGGACGCACATCGCTGGGTAAGAGTGTATGTTGGTGGACAAACCCAGTGCTCGAGGGTCAAAACCACCTGACCTTGACTACTCAGGCATCTCAAGTTCTCAAATCTCAGGAGAAAAACTTCAAAATCATCACTTCTGGGCTTTCCACTTTTCAGAGGGAGACCCAGAGGCGAAATGTGGGTGACTGGCTACCTTCAGGGTCTATAGCTTGCCCAATGTCACACTGGTAGGTGGTGGAGGAGTGAAATCTATAGAAAACTTCATTTTCCAGTTCCCTTAGGCCTTCTGCACGAAGAAAACATTGTGAAACCAAATCAAGAGAGCAAACTGGGAAAGCATAACGTGCTCAGCCCCACCCAGGTTCAGCCCTTGGCCTTGGCCTTGAGCACACAGAGGCTGCATGAGGCAGCGGATGCGTCAGGTCAGCTGAAGGGCAAGGACCAGGACATCACGAACACCACAAACATCTGGGGAAGCTCCCATCCGGATGTCAGAGGCTAAGACATTTCAAAAGTATCAGCCCAGCCAAGACCGGTTTGGCTCAGTGGATAGAGCGTCGGCCTGCGGACTGAAAGGTCCCAGGTTCGATTCCGGTCGGGGGCATGTACCTTGCTTGCGGGCACATCTCCACTATGGGGCGTGCAGGAGGCGGCTGATCGATGTCTCTCTCTCTCTCATCGATGTTTCTAACTTTCTATCTCTCTCCCTTTCTCTCTGTAAAAAATCAATAAAATATATTTTTTTAAAAAAGTATCAGCCCACTTGAAGGAACAAGCCATTCTAACTTCAGAGTGAGGTAGCAGCTACCAGCGATACCTCTCAGGTTGTATGAGCTTGAACAGCACAGTGACTCTGCTGGGCGCATTGTTAACTGGGGAGGGGTGTGCAGGAGCTATTAACGCACACTGAGGCGTCTGCCCTATGGCAAGGTGGTGTGCTGGCGTTCTGTTGATGAAACACATAATTCCCAACCTCCCTCCAGCTGGTGAAGTCTCCATCCATGCACTGGCAGCTCGAATTCAGCCTGTCTTAACTCTGGGCCTGCGCTCCTTGCTCCTTTTAACCTTGTCTTACGTCCTCTTTCACATCCATCATCTCCAGGAGTTGCAGTATGGCAGCCACGAGAGAAAATTAACAGTCTCCAAAACAGAGCCTTAGCTGTGCTCTTTCTATCTACCCTTGAGCAAAAATTCTCCTTCCCTCCTGTGAAGCTGTCTCTGAGCGGTCCTTCCTCTGTACCTGCAATTTAGCACAAAATCACACGCTGTCTGGTTGACTGTTCCTCGCTGCCGTATACTTGGACTCCTCTGAAGATGATGACAAAACAGGTATGGGAGCTCAGGCCGGCCTGGGAAGTGGCTCTTAAAAGAGGGCCACGCGGATATTTCCAGGAAGCCTTGTTTACTGATGGTGTCCGCTGAGCCAGAGCAGCTAAGTCGGGGCCTGGAAGAGGGGTCTGTAGTTATCACCACAGGAGGCCCCGTGTCTACGGAAGACCATGGCTCCCCCAGATAATGACACACCTGAGTCTTCTCAAAGTCAAAACTTGACCTTCAGCATTATCTTATCTCTCCAGGCCAAATCGCATTGCCTGGCCTGAGAAGTATTTTTAGCATTTTTCAATTATAAGGTCCATAACCCCAAACTCTAAATAATACTTTAAATAAGAGCTTTATGGACAGCTTGGTCCTACATCCCTTCTTTAGAACAGGACAAAAGTGGGGCTCCGTTCATCTAGCCTGTGAGCAAAAGCAGACTGAGATCATTTTCTCTGCCTCCCGTATTGGCAGTTTTCAAGCTTTATTTGTAACCATTCATGTGTTATTTTAGGGAGAGCTATTTAGGTTTTGACAGATAAAATTCCAGGACCTTATGGACTTCATACGACTTTGATGAGATGGTTCAAGTAGCCATACATGACTTAAGTGGCAGGTCCAGGTCCCATGATACCTGGGTAGGGGAGGATGGAAGTGTGACGATACAAAGACAACAGTTTCTATTGAGACGCGCAGGTGCTCCCAGCAGAAGCCAAGTCACATCCTGCTAAATGACCATTGTCATCAGTTCCTCTCAACTTTCCTTTTACCCATCTTCTCCCATGTAGCCCCATCAACCCTCCTCCAGGCCCTGAGTGCTCTGTGTTTCTGCCACTTTTTCCCTCAAACTCTGCCCTCCTCCCATAAGAACTGCCCCCTAGCATCCAGCTACACATGAGATAGTCATTTATTAATTTACTTATTTTTAATATATTTTATTGATTTTTTACAGAGAGGAAGGGAGAGAGATAGTTAGAAAGATCGATGAGAGAGCGAGACATCGATTAGCCGCCTCCTGCACGCCCCCTACTGGGGATGTGCCCCTAACCAAGATACATGCCCTGACCAGAACCAAACCTGGGATCTTTCAGTCCACAGGCCGACGCTCTATCCACCGAGCGAAACTGGTTTCGGCAAGAGATAGTCATTTATGAACTACCTTTTTCATTAGCTTAATGGATGGCCCTCCTATGAAGGCAAACCTTTATTTCATGGAAATGAAGCTATCAGTGAAAATATCCTATAAAAACATCAAACCAGTGAGAGACACTTGGGGTATCAGAGTGTAAACCAGTGATTCTCGGCGAGGGAGACCAAAATAAAGGACAAGATTAGAAAAGAACACTGAATGATCAGGAGAGGCTTATGAGTTCAATCAATAGAGCCTTGTAAGAATGGACATTGATATAAATTCCAGTATTACCATTCTCTCTTAATATAATGAACAGATAGTAACACAGACACAATCAGGATAGAGAAACACGGATCAAAAAATGCACGACCCATTCCATTCTCTCCCCACCTCATCCACTTAGGAGCCAGAGTATATTGTACTGACCTATGTTCGGGGTCAGGTCTGAGCATACTGAAGAGGCTTCCTGCTATGGGCAAATGTTTTTATTTGTTGTTTTTTTTTAATATATTTTATTGTTTTTTTTTTACAGAGAGGAAGGGGTAGGGATGAGAGTTAGAAACATCAATAAGAGAGAAACATCAATCAGCTGCCTCCTGCACACCTCCCACCGGAGATGTGCCCTCAACCAAGGCACATGCCCCCGACCGGAATCGAACCTGGGACCCTTCAGTCCACAGGCTGACGCTCTATCCACTGAGCCAAACCACTTTTGGCTGGGCACATGTTTTATTGCAGGCCCTGTCTCAAGAGTACCTGCCTCAATATGGTAACTACGACCATTAAAGAGAGAGCTCACAAAAAGCCGTTACTGCATTGCCTGGCTGTGACAGTTTGTTAACATTGTCATAACAAAATGCCACAGCCTGGGTGGCTGAAACCACAGAAATTTCTCTGCCCGTGTTCTGGGACTGGAGACCCAAGACTCACGTGTCAGTAGGTCTGGTTTCTCCTGAGGTCTCTCTTCTTAGCTTGCATGTGGCCACCTGCCTGTTGTGTCCTCACGTGGCCTTGTCCTTGTGCACAGGAAGCAACTTTGCTTTTTACCCCCGTTATTTGACCAAGAATGTTTAATGTGGCAACAGCTGGCACAGGATGAAAACCTTGCTACCGATTCAAACCAGGTCAGATGACACTTGAAAACTAGCGCAGGGCGGCCCAGCAGGTAGACGCTGCTAACGGAACTGCATTGGCTAATGGCCTCCCAAACTGCAGGCTGCTATTTTAAATGTTACCGAAGACCATAGAGCAGGAGAAGACAGAAAACAAAACCAGCGTGGGTCCCACCTTCACCGGAGGAGAACTGAGGGCTGGGGGCAGTTTGGCTCGGAGTGATGAAGCTAAACGCTGAGCAGTGAGTCTGCCTTTGGGCTAGAGGTAGATTACTATCTTTCCTGTCCTGGGGCTCTCAGGACAGAAAATAGCCCTTATTACTTTTTTTTCCTTCTCCCCAAAATTCTCTTCGCAGTTTTTAAAGATTAAAAAAAAAAAATCTATGCCGAGACCGGTTTGGCTCAGTGGATAGAGCGTCAGCCTGCGGACTGAAAGGTCTCAGGTTCGATTCCGGTCAAAGGCATGTACCTTGGTTGTGGGCACATCTCCACTGTGGGGCGTGCAGGAGGCAGCTGATCGATGTCTCTCTCTCTCATCGTTGTTTCTGACTTTCTATCTCTCTCCCTTCCTCTCTGTAAAAAATCAATAAAATATTTTTTTTTTAAATCTATGATTGGCCAAAGTCATGCAAAGGTGGGGAGGGATGGAGACTCGAACACTCGAACACGCTCACCTCTAGTGCTAAAATGCACGCATAAAAGAGGGCCTTCCTGGGGAAGTGTCCTAGCAGAGGTGGAGGAGCAGGGCAGTCCCCGACCTCCTGTGAGCAGCTGGGGACATGCTCGCTGCGCTGGCCTCACCAGGGCTCAGGTGCAGACTGGTCACCTGCCCTGGTACAGCAGAGAGTGGCCCTTCCCCACAGCAATGCTCTCTCTGTTTGTAGAAAAAGAAGAGTAGGTAGCCCTGCCGGTATGGCTCAGCGGTTGAGCGTCGACCTATGAACCAGGAGGTCACGGTTCGATTCCCCAGTCAGGACACATGCCTGGGTTGCAGGCTCCATCCCCAGTGGCGGGCCTGCAGGAGGCAGCCAGTCAGTGATTCTCTTTCATCATTGATGTTTCTATCTTTCTCTCCCTCTCTAAAATTAATAAAAATATCTTACAAAGGGAAAAAGAAGAGTAGGCAACTATGAGGCAGTGGAAGCCCCCAATTAAGGAATGGCCTTATAAGAGGACCCCCCCCAAGCTCAGGAGCTAATATTAGGTTGTTCTCTCACCAAGGGCTTCCAGCCCCTCCCCCCACCCACTCCCGCATATGCGTCTGCACAATCAAGGAAAAGGAATAATCACACTACTTATCTACCAGCCTTTGCAGTTAGAGTCAGAAATTACTTCTCAGTCTTAAGTACGGCTAACATTTAAATGAACAAATCCATTGAAAATACCTAGCACATAGTGAAAAAAACAAAAACCTAGCACAGTGCCTGGCGCAATACTGGTATTCATTTGGTGTTAGATTAAATGACAACATATGGGAGAACCAGATTTATATGGAGGTAGGCCCACCCCTCACATTTGCAGGCCCCATAAGCAAGAGGAGAAACAGACACCCAGCCTAGGGTCTGTTCTTCTTCCCAAATGGAGGGGCCTCCCACATATGTGTGTAGATACCCACCCCCAATAACAACTGCCCTTTGGCCACTCCTGAGACCTAGGTATGCACATAGTTAGCCCATTTATACCTGAAGAAGCACCTGCCCAGCCCCTGGGAGTGGGCTCCCAGCTATTTGTCAGGAAATTTCAAGAATCCCTGACCAGCTAGAAGCTACTCTGGAATGTGTGTGACGTGTCGGGGGGTTTGGGGAAACATACTCTTAGAATACCGTAAGCCCTGCAGAAAACCGTGACTAGGAAAGGGCCAGAATGGGTCCTTCCAAAGCAAAGGCCTGAGTCAGGAGACTCAGGTGCCTGGAAGGAAAGCAGTACTGATGAGAGACAGGTGTTATACCCTGTTTCCCCGAAAATAAGACAGTGTCTTATATTAATTTTTGCTCCCAAAGATGCGCTAGGTCTTATTTTCAGGGGATGTCTTATTTTTCCATGAAGAAGAAGACGGTACACATTTACTGTTGAACAAAAACAAAAAGGAAATCTATTACCTGTCTACGGTAAGGTAGTGGTTGTCATCACCAACCAGCTCCCTGATGGGCCGCAGCGCAGCCGGAGCTGTTCAGGCAGTGCGAGGTCTCTTTAAATCAGGAGTCAGACGCCTTACGGTAGCTTCGGGAGCCTTCTATTCCCGGGAGGCCTTATGTTTGGGGGAGGCCTTATTATCGGGGAGGTCTTATTTTCAGGGGGATGCCTTATATTACAGCGAGAGGCAAAACTGGAAGTAGGTCTTATTTTGGGGGGATGTCTTACTTTCGGGGAAACAGGGTATTAAACCACTCAAGAGAGTAGGAATCTGAAGTCAGGGGTTCTTGCCCCACTTAGGCCAACGCCTTAGCCTAGCTGCGCCTCAATTTGCTCATACATCCATTTACCAAACATTTATTGGGCTCCAATTTATTGGGCCAGGCTCTAGATACCACAATACAGAGAATTCAATAGACTTACTATTCTGAGTAGGGGCGAGCCATGAAGATACCAGGGGCCCACGTAGTGCAGACAGAGGGTCTTTTCTAAGTCAACGTTTTCAGGATGAACCTTGCAAGATGACATGTTCATCAACTATAAGAATGGAAGAATCCTAAAAAGGAAAAATGGAGAAAACGCATATGTTAAATTACAATGCAATATTGTGAGGAGTGCAAAGCCTGCCTTTTATGATCCATTCTTCAACGCAACCGTAGAAGCACTCCACACTGCTGCTAATTTTAATCACGGGAATTATTGCCATCTGCGCTGCAAAACCCGGTCTATAAATGTGCCATTTTCTTGATATTATTACCCATTTAACAGTGTATATTTTAGAGGGAAGATAAATTTATATGAAAGACCGTGTAACCACAAAGCATTCAGCCAAAATAATTTTTTAAGTAAACACATTAATATAATGTACCAGTTGCTTCCTAAAATATTTCTTTCAAAAAGGTCATAATGAGCTTTATTACTTGACAAACATAGAAAAAAGAATTCACAGAAAGAGATGAACCAAGTGCACAATAAAGTGTAAATAGTCTAAGAACAGCGTTCTGCCAAACCAGCTAAGACTGAGGGCAGCGTCCTGACTATACCATCTGCAGAAAGTCTGGGGTCATGGCAGGGGTTTGGTCCGGCAACTAGGAGTCAAGTGAAGAGACAAAGTAGGTGTGAGACGACCTCAGGTCGGACAGTGAAGAGTCTCTTCCGAAAGGGTAGTAATTATGTCTCATTTAGTTCCGCTCTGACCCAGAAGCAGAACTCCAAAGTTCAGATCCTTCTGCACCTTCTCAAACTTGAAGAGTTGCCCGTTTTTCACAAAACATCCGCAATAAGGGACTATTTATGGTTCTTAGGTCTCACAATTAGAATTATCTCATGGTCCAGAGAATTTATAGATAAGAGAAATCAAAGTACCATAAGTTCTCCCTCCTCTGTCTCAGTTCAAAATACATAAAACAGAAATATGCAAGATCCAAGCTTTTTTTTAATGACACAAGACTTTTATTGCAGCTACTGCCACTAGGTGGCATTAAAGACTCCGTGTTTTAGGACTCGGGCTCCAAATCAAAAGGCAAAAATTACCTTGAAATAAAGGCTAAATGTCCCCAGTTCTCTGCCATTATGACCAGTTTATTAGACATTAACATGAATCTCAGTTTATTCACTTATTTATTAACCCTACTGTGTTTCAGACACTGTGTCCAATGTTAGGGATCCTTGTCCTTAAAGAGTTCCCAGTGTGGAAGGGGTCGGGGGTACTCTGAAGGTCAAGGGCAGAATCAGATGAGCAAGTCTAAAAGTGAAATATAGGGAGGAGATTTCTGAAAAGCAATCCAAAAATACACACCAGCTGGCCCCTCCTTCCTCACTCCTCTCAGCTTCGAAGCCTCCTTTTGTGCAGATAAGTGGGGACCTCTTCCTGGCCAGGCAGCCGAGAGCAAGGGAGGTTGAGGAGGCAGAAGGCCCAGGAAGTGGGTTGTAGGACCCCAACCTCACCCAGCAGATTTCCTGGACCTGGGCTCCATCGCCCTCCCACAGTTCCCAGACCAGGCGGGCTCTTCCCTGCCTCCCTGCCTTGGCGCATGCAGTTCCCTCCATCTGGAATGCCCTTCCTCAGTCTTCAGGGCCCAGCCGGCTTTAACTCCACTGGAGAATCTTCCCTGAGTCCCTTGGGTTTGCCCCTGCATCCTGCACCCACTGAGATCACAGCCATTTTCTTCTTTTTATATATATATATTTTAATTGATTTTTTACAGAGAGGAAGGGAGAGGGATAGTTAGAAACATGGATGAGAGAGAAACATCAATCAGCTGCCTCCTGCACGCCCCACCCTGGAGATGTGCCCTCAACCAAGGTACATGCCCTTGACCGGAATCGAACCTGGGACCCTTCAGTCCTCAGGCCAACACTCTATCCACTGAGCCACACCAGTTTCCACCACAACCATTTTCTTGATGATGCTCTCACGGGGTGGTGAGGTCTTGGGGATCCTGGCTTTGCCTTTGTCCCCCAGCGCCTGGCATAGACAGGTGACATGTGCTCAGTAAAGCTGGAAGGAAGGGAAGGAGGGAGCAAAGAAACACCTCTCCTAGGATGGGAGAGGATCTGTGAGCACCTGGCACAGGCCTGGGCACGGAGCCAAGCCCACTCCCTTCCTGCCCCTCCACTTGAGCCTGGGCTCTAGCACCTTCCGCCTCATCCCATTGGGAGCCGGCTCAGGGGTCTTCTCTATACCCACGGGCCTGTGTCTGTTGCCCATTTGGATGCCAGGCAATCACACCAGGATGCAGAAGTGCATTGACTTCATAAGGAGCTCTGTGTGTTTGGGAGAATTGGGAGAAAGGTCTCCATTCTCCAAAACCAGGACCATGCAAGCTGGCAAGGGCTTGAGGGCTGACGTTGAGCAGGGACTTTAAAGGGTTTTCACACGGAGGACTTCCTACAAACAATGCCTTCCCTGGTGTCCATCATATAAAACAGATGGAAACTCAGCTGCCGGGGGCAAAGTGGTGCATGTGGAGGGCGCCGGGGAGTGGGCACTAGAGTCAGTCCCCTGTCCCCTGTAGCTCCAGTCCCAGGGAGATGCCACTCCTTCCTGCCCCTCCATTTGAGCCTGGGCTCCAGCACCTTCTGCCTCAGCCCATTGGGAGCCGGCTCAGGGGTCCTCTCTATACCTACAGGCCTGAGTCAGTGGCCCATTTGGAGGCAAGGGACACCCTTATTTCTGAGTGGAGAGCATGGCAGGGTGTCCCTGCGGCGTGTGGAGGGAAGGGCTGCCTACAAGTCCTGGCCTCCACGTCCGAGCTTGGGCCCTGAAGGGACCTCTGGAAATACAGCGACAGTTACAAACGCAGAGGCCCCCGGGGCTCCTGGGCTCCCAATCCAGCTTGGCCCCATCCCAGCTGAGGGAAGCCAGGCCCGTTCTGACTGGGGAATGGGGAGGATGTGCTGGGCTGGGGAAGGATGTGCTGGGCTGGGGAAGGATGT